>CM061032.1:38142426-38401153 GCA_030763125.1 Hippophae gyantsensis | reverse complement strand
TTCTATCATAAGCACCAAAACCCTAGACGTAATGTATCCTTAAAGAATAAAACATATAAATAGCAACATTTTTGTTCATCTTGCATTATGCTATTTTGTTATGAATGGATCATCATGATGATAGAAAGTGCATAATGCATCCTTAAAGAATAAAATCATATAAATAGCAACATTATTTGTTCATCTTGCACTCTCATTATAAGTTCACCTTTTTATACATCAATGAGTAAGATGACATTTGTCAAGGGTTCTACAAATGATATGTTTGGCTGTCCATAAATTTTCCTCGTCTTTTAGTCCTTCTTTAAGAACAGTTGCTAAGCAATTTTCGAATCTACCAAGTATGATAGAAATGTTATGATCTACTCTCCATGTCTACTACAATGAAGTCCGCCAAAAAAATGAATTTGTCTACCTTTACTAGCAACATTCTATCACACCCCCGAGGTCTCTTAATTGATATATTCACCATTTGTATCAGCATCAAGCTGGGTTTGGCTATTTTACCAACTCCCAATATTTCTCAAGATCGATAATGGCATGAGGTTAATACTAGAACCCAAGTCACATACTACCTTGTTAAAATGAATGTTCCCAATAGTGCAAGGGATGTCAAAACTACCTCGGATCTTTTTCATTTTTGTGGTAGTTTTCTTCTGCCAAGTGACGGGCACTAAAAATCTTCACCAAGGTTATTGTTTCATGATCTCCAAGCCTCCTTTTCTTTGATAGTATATCCTTCATGAATTTGGCATAAGATGACATTTGCTGAAGTGGCTCTACAAATGATATGTTTATGTGCAACTTTTGAAGACTTTCATAAATTTTGAAAACTAATGATCTCGACTTTTTCTTTTGCAGTCTTTGAGGGAAAGCAATAGTTGGTTTGTAGAGGTTTCTCTTTTTGGCTAAATCATTTCATTTTCATTGCTCTTTTTATCCACTAGTTCCTCCCCATCCTTATTACTTTCATATTTCTCCTCATCATTTTCAGTCTTATGTTCCTGTTCTACAATTTTACCACTCTTCAAGGCTATGTCGTTGTACTGGTCCTTACCTTCTCCATTTTATTTACTTCCGGTTTGGTTCAGTCTTATAATACTTCTTTCGATACCCGAGTCAAAAGTTATGGTTGTTTAAAGTTACAACTCCGATTTATCATTTTTCTTTTTAAACTGTGAACAGCAGACCCCTTCTTCTCCTTCCAAATCCTTTTTTTATGAAGAACAAAGATTTATTGAACATGAAATTACAAATGAAGAAGAAGATATAATTATTTCAAAGAGAACTACGAAACAAACTCCAAAGAAGAAAATAACATCAACAAGTCCATAAAACCTCAACATTAAGATGCCACCAAGGATGATCACTTCTTTTGATTATTTGAATTCGGACATTCAATAAAGAACACCAGAAAGAAAAGAAACAATCTTCCTAAAAAATATTATCATTAATCATATCACTTCTTTCGCCATCGAAGGAAAATTTCTTGTTTTCTATCATAAGCAACAAAACCCTAGACGTAATGCAACTTTTGTGGGGCTATTTTGTTGTGAATTATGCATAATGCATCCTTAAAGAATAAAAGCATATAAATACTTATGATAAATAAGACAAATGAAATTTCACAATTCACTAAAAATAAAATCGCTAAACGTAAAAAAGCACATGACTAAGAAAACGAAACTAATTGCTTTCAAAAATAATTTCACAATCCCTTGTGAAGGATCCTGAGAATATTTGTATGACCTTGAGAATATTTGGTGGATATTGAGAATCTTTATAATATTTTTAAACACACTATTGGTTGGCACCATAATCTCCGTAATAGTTGCAATGAACAAAACCGGAAGGAAATAAAACGGAATAGGTGTGATAGGGGCAGAACCGACATCGCCGATCCTGCCCGTTACTTTGGTTTTATCTATTTATAAAACTCTCGCAAGTGCACGAATCATTTCGTAGAAAATGATAAGTATACTCCCAAGGTCGATCTAAGGAAGGAATGTATGTGGTTTTTAATTTATTATTCAAACTTTTAAAAACGAAATTAAATCCTAAACATCCTGTCACGATATTTTGGGTTTTGTGTTTTTAATCTAATTACATAAAAATAAACATAGATTCAATAAACATTTATGCAAATTTTATCATTTAAAACAGTGGAGTATTTATGGATATAATAATTAAGTTAATTATGCTTGCTCATATTATTTAGGTTATTAAAGATATGAATTGATATTTATTGATTCTCTCTTTTTTGTATGAATACCACCTTTGGTGGGGTTAGATATTCTTTGTTAACTAAACAAATCAATTAACACCTATGGGTGGGGTTGATAACTAATTTGGTTAATTAAATTAATTTCTTTTTCTAAGAGATTGAAAATGAACCATTTAAATGCCACCTTTGGTGGGGTTAGACAGTTTAAACTTTATTCAAGGTGTCCAAATTAAACCTAAGAATTTAGTTATCCGAGTACTAACTTTCAAGTTTTAAAACCACTACTGAAAACATGTTGTCAATACATTTTCAGATAATAATTCTTATAAAAACTTTTGAAATAGAGCTTCACTCTAACTACGGGGCGATTGTACCAACAAATAAAAGAGCACTACTCTAAATCAGAACGGATAACTAAACCTTAAAATCTAATTTTCAGATTTAAGTTTGTAATGAAAAATAATATATTTCTCTCTAACATTCTTAATATAAAATCTTGAATAAAAATAAAATCAATTCATTTTAGAGATTTTTACCTATTTAATATTTCGCAAGCATAACAACGTTATTATTACATCATGTTTACTAAACAGCCAGCACAGTTAAATTTAATCACAGACAAATTAAATATAACATGTAAGAATAAAGCATAAAAAATAACTATAAGAAAATAAAATCCTTACAGAACTTCGACGCTATTCCCGTTGCTGGAAAACCTCCAAGCGGAATTTGCACTTCCATTTATTGAATCAAAAAGCTAAAAAATTACAAAAACATAACTAGTTCTTCCCAAAAAGGGAAGAACTCTAAAACTAAGAGAAATTAACTAAAAACTAAGAAAAACTAAAAAAACCTAAAAATCTAAGAAAAGAGAGAAAGAAAGAAGAGAGAAGTGTGTTTTGAAGGTGTGTTTTGAAGTGAAGGGAAGGGGGGTATTTATAGGTGAGGATGGAGAGAAAAAATGAGTAAAAAAATGTTAAAAAAATATTTAAAAATGTAAAAACGCGTATGGAATTGCTGATGTCATTAATGACGTCAGCATGACGTCTGGGCCGCACGTGAAAAATGGGGCGAAAAGGCGTTGGGCGCGGAGAGGCTGTGGCGGCGCGCGCGCGTCGCGCGGGCTATCGTCGTGCGCGGCAGGCGCGCGTGAAACAGTGCCGCGCGGCGCGCGCGGATGGGCGCGCGCGCGGGCATGCGCGCGCGCAGGCGCGCGCGCGCCACGGGGCGCGGCGGGGCTGCGCGCGGCCGGGGCCGGGCGCGATTTTCCTCGTCTTTTTGACATTTTTGACCTTTTTCGACCCATTTTGTCCAATTTTTCCATGTTTGTTGACCTTTTCCCACTTATTTATTAATATATTTGTGATGTATTGCTTCGGTATTCCTCTTTGAGTCTTTAAGTTACGTTTTTAAGCCAAAATACACGAAAAACAATAAAAATACCCGTGTGATTCCGAAAAAGACAAATATATATAAATATATGATAAAACATATAAATATATATATATATTAATCAATTAATGTGCATAAAATCATGGTTATTTTAGTGCTTTTGAGCACTCATCACAACCCAACCAGACTTCTTGCTAGTCCCTTAGCAAGAGAAGCGATAAAAACTAAAAATTAAACTATCCTAAATCACTTCCGTAGATTGACACGGTTGCATTTAGCCTATGCAACAAGCCTTTAAACCCCTAGGTTGCCCTAGTGGACGAGTTTGAGTCTCGTGAGGGTTTTCAAGAATGATACCCACAAACATTGAACTAAATGTAAAAATTAAAAGAAATAATAACAACAATCAACTTAAAAACTAAAATTACAACAAAATCAAAAATTAACGTTTAAGAATAAAAGAAAACAACATATCACAAAAATGTCTCATACTTTTTAATCTCCTTTAAGATCATAATTAAAATCTCAAGCATAAGTTATTTTAATCTTTTTAAACAATCATGATTTATTATAATAATTAGTCGAAAATCATTTTCATATTTCATATCAAAAATGTATCAATTTAATTTCACCCAATTTCGGTGTCATAAATCCTAATTGCCGACTCTATTCCTCACAAGTCAATACTCTCAAAACACTGAATCCTATGGGTTCAAACACTCATACTAATTTATATGCGAAAGAGTTGATGTATAGAAATGAACTAATATGTTCGCATATGTATAAAGAAGAAAGGCTCAAAGTGTTATTTTGACGTTGATCTCATGGAAGGAATCAAATGTATAAATTATAAAGATATCATATATAAAAATTATTTTCATGCATAAATCAAACTCATTAAGAAAAAATTTCAAGATATATGCCTTTTACAAATGAAGAAAGTGCAATGACTTTTTAGGGAATTACTTCCTATATCTTTCTTTTGTAATTAGCCTTTACTCACAACTTTGTAAGCAATGTGGGTCATAGTATGTAGATTATACTATATATTCTTTCTCTCTATATTTTTGAAGATATTTTTCAATATATATCATTTTTTAGAGAGTCAACCCATGTACAGATTGTACATTTTTTTTTGGTAATATGGGTCATAGTATGTAGATTATACTATATATTCTTTATCTCTCTATATTTTTCTGAAGATACTTTTCAATATATATCATTTTTTTTAAAGAGTCAACCCGTATTACCAGTCTGGTTACATTTTTTTCTTAGGATTTTGGTGAGTGGTTAATTTTGTGGCTTTTTTGTTTGATCTTGGTTTAGGTAACCCCAGATATGTCTCTTTTTTTTGTAACAGTCATGCACGAATGAGATAAAAGCATATACTATCAATTTCTACTCAAATCATTTAATCTAAGCAAAAATAATAATAAAAAATATACGATACTCTATTAAGATGAGAAAAAAATTCATACATTCAATATTAATGCCTATAGAGATCATCTAAGAATTTGAAGAAATAAGAAATGTGTTTGGAGTAGAAAAAATATATATTTCACTCTGAATAAAGGAAATTAGGCTCAAATTATATCTCACAAAGGTAGTCTCCACTAAAACAAATTCATAAACACCGATTTTGGGTTTAATATAATTTCTACATCTTATCAAGAAATACTAGTTATGACAAAAATTAACTAATTATCAAAAAGAATTACAAAATATTTCATGATATGTTTTCAAAAATTAATCTAACAGTACAAAAGACTTAACTGTTTACTTAAATTTGATTTAAAGAAATGATAAATTTTTGTGAGAAAATATTTTTTTTTTTTTTAAATTTCAAAAATTACTAAATCACACAAAAAATAAAACCAAACACAAAAAATGAAGATGTGAACATAAAAAAGAAAAAAATAAAAATATTTGTTTTTTTGAATTTTTTTTTTGAAATTGTTAAATCTTTTTTTTCTTTTCTAATTAAGCATGGTAACTTTTCACCACCCCCAACCAAGAACTTACATTGTCCTCAATGTAACAACTGTAAATTAAAGATAAAGAGAAAAGAGAAGAAAGATTACCTATTTCTTGAGAATGTGTAAGTAGTAATGGAGAAATGCAAGTGCATTCATCATATTCATCATTAAAGTGTATACGCATGATTCTTTGTGAACTTCTAACAACTCAAAAAATATTTTTAGTTTTAACAATTTAAAAATTATTCACATATAATTAAACCAAAATAAACAATAAAATTAAAACAAATAACAAAAAATTACCTAAAATGATGGGTTGCCTCCCATCCAGCGCTTAGTTTAACGTCTTAGCAAGACGTAACTTGGGGATTGCCTTTTAAGTAAACTCAATGTCCCCTCATCATTGAGTCAATCAAACCTACAAGTAAGACAATGTTGTCTACCTATACTGTTTCAAACATGCCCTATTGATTTTCAAATTTTTCTGTACCAAAAACTAGGGGCATGCTTGAGGGTTTTAGATAACCCACATCTAGGTGCAAATCAAATAATTAAGGCATCAAAACACAATTGTACCTAGATCAAACAAAACAACTAACTCCTTAGATTGTAATTAAAGCTTTAAAATTTTGGAGATAGTTTCAGAATTTTTTTTTTTTAATTTTTTTAAGTTAAAATAACATAATCAGTATTAACCAAGAGTGCTCCCAGGAAAGAATGGTGGGGCAAAGGCTCCTTAAAAACCATCCTCCTAGACAGAGCAACGTTCCGCGGAAAGACTAGTGGCGCAAAGGGTTCCAGGAACTAGTCTCCCAGATTTAACTCCCTTAGATCTTTACTTTTCATGCTATTAAAATTAAGTTAATTAAGTTAAGTTAAGTTAAAATTTAAGTTAATTAAGTTAATAAAAAGGTAGGTTAATTAAGTTAATGAAAATCTAAGTTAATTAAGTTAGTAAATTAAATTAATATAAGTTAGTAAATTAAGTTACTAAAAACCTAAGTTAATTAACTTAAACGAAAATTAAAAAAAAAGTAGTTAAAAAAAAATTTGAAAAAAAAAAAAAAATTTAAACCAAAAATAAAATAAATTGAAAAAGTAAAAGAAAAATAAAAAAAATAAAAAGAAAAGAGAAAAATAAAAATTAAGCCAAAAAATAAAAAATAATAAAATAAAATAAATTGAAAAAAAATAATTGAAAAAGGTAAAAGAAAAAAAAAAGAAAAAGAAAAAAAAAACAAAAAAAATACAAATAAAAAAAAAAAAATTGAAAATAAAGTTTTTGATTTTTTTTATTCTTTTTTATTTTTTTTATTTTTTTTTATTCTTTTTATTTTTTTTATTTTTTTTATTATTTTTATTTTATTTTTTTATTTTTTATTTTTTTATTTTTTATTTATTTTATTTATTTTTATTATTTTTATTATTTTTATTTTTTATTTATTTTATTTATTTTATTTTTATTTTTTTATTTTTTTATTCTTATTTATTTATTAATTTAATTTAAAATTTATTTACTTTTTTTTACTTCAAATTTCAAAATGCAAAATTATTTTATTATTCATGCTATATTTTTTTATTTATTACTTAAATTGAAATTTGAATTTTTTTTTACTTTTCACAAACAACAAAATTTTTTATTTTTTTAATTTTTTAATAAAAAAATCACAATTATTTACAACACAAAAAGTTTTTAAAATTTTGATAAATAATTTAAAACGCTATTCCTTCAAAACAATGACGCCAAAAACTTGATACCATCCAAAACTTGATCGCCATCAAACGCCAAAAACTTGATAGGGGCAGAACCGACATCGCTGATCCTGCCCGTTACTTTGGTTTTATTTATTTATAAAACTCTCGAAAGTGCACGAATCATTTCGTAGAAAATGATAAGTATACTCCCAAGGTCGATCTAAGGAAGGAATGTATGTGGTTTTAATTTATTATTCAAACTTTTAAAAACGAAATTAAATCCTAAACATCCTGTCACGATATTTTGGGGTTTTGTGTTTTTAATCTATTAACATAAAAATAAACATAGATTCAATAAATATTTATGCAAATTTTATCATTTATAATGGTGGAGTATTTATGGATATAATAACTAAGTTAATTATGCTTGCTCATATTATTTAGGTTATTAAAGATATGAATTGATATTTATTGATTCTCTCTTTTGTATGAATACCACCTTTGGTGGGGTTAGATATTCTTTGTTAACTAAACAAATCAATTAACACCTATGGGTGGGGTTGATAACTAATTTGGTTAATTAAATTAATTCCTTTTTCTAAGAGATTCAAAATGAACCATTTAAATGCCACCTTTGGTGGGGTTAAACGATTTAAACTTTATTCAAGGTGTCCAAATTAAACCTAAGAATTTAGTTATCCGAGTACTAACTTTCAAGTTTTAAAACCACTATTGAAAACATGTTGTCAATACATTTTCAGATAATAATTCTTATAAAAACTTTTGAAATAGAGCTTCACTCTAACTACAGGGCGATTGTACCAACAAATAAAAGACCACTACTCTAAATCGCATCGGATAACTAAACCTTAAAATCTAATTTTCAGATTTAAGTTTGTAATGAAAAATAATATATTTCTCTCTAACATTCTTAATATAAAATCTTGAATAAAAACAAAATCAATTCATTTTAGAGATTTTTACCTATTTAATATTTCGCAAGCATAACAACGTTATTATTACATCATGTTTATAAGCCAACACGCTTACAGTTAAATTTAATCACAGACAAATTAAATATAACATGTAAGAATAAAGCATAAAAAATAGCGTAAAGAAAATAAAATCCTTACAGAACTCGATGCTATTCCCGTTCTTTGAAAAACCTCCAAGCGAATTTGCACTCCCATTTATTGAATCAAAAGCTAATATATTACAAAAACATAACTAGTTCTTCCCAAAAAGGGAAGAACTCTAAAACTAAGAGAAATTAACTAAGAACTAAAAACTAAGAAAACTAAAAAACTAAAAATCTAAGAAAAGAGAGAAAGAAAGAAGAAGAGAAGTGTGTTTTGAAGGTGTGTTTTGAAGTGAAGGGAAGGGGTATTTATAGGTGAGGATGGAGAGAAAAATGAGTAAAAAATGTTAAAAAATATTAAAAATGTAAAACGCGTATTGGAATTGCTGATGTCATTAATGACGTCAGCATGACGTCACAGTGGCGGGTGCGCGTGAAAAATGGGGCGAAAAGGCGTTGGGCGCGCGGAGCTGGCTGGCGCGCGCGCGGCGCTGCGCGCAGCTGGCGCGCTGCTGCGCGCGCGAGTGGCGCGCGTGCTGATGCGCGCAGAGGCGCGCGCGGAGGGCGCGCGTGCTGCGCGCGCATGGCGCGCGCGATCTGGGCGTTCTGGGCGTGTGGCGCGGCTGGGCGGCGGCAGCGGCGGCGCGATTTCTCTTTTTGACATTTTTGACCTTTTCGACCCATTTTGTCCAATTTTTCCATGTTTGTTGACCTTTTCCCACTTATTTATTAATATATTTGTGATGTATTGCTTCCAGTATTCCTCTTTGAGTCTTTAAGTTACGTTTTTAAGCCAAAATACGAAAAACAATAAAAATACCCGTGATTCGAAAAAAGACAAATATATATAAATATATGATAAAACATATAAATATATATATATATTAATCAATTAATGTGCATAAAATCATGGTTATTTTAGTGCTTTTTGAGTAGAATATTTTTAAACACCTATTGGTTGGCAACCAAAATCAGTAATAGTTGCAATGAACCAAACCGGAAGGAAATAAAACGGAAAAGGTGCGACCAAAATTTTAAACCCTCGGTAGGTGATTTAAACGGTGGAATTTGAGTTCGCAAAAAGGAGTTCTATCGCAAGGCATGCTAGGATTCTAGGAATCATTACGAGCTTCGATTTCATATATTATAATACTCCTTTCGATACCCGAGTCAAAAGTTATGGTTGTTTAAAGTTACAACTCCGATTTATCATTTTTCTTTTTAAGGTGTGAACAGTAGAACCCTTCTTCTCTTTCCAACTCCTTTTTTTTATGAAGAACAAAGATTTATTGAACATGAAATTACAATTGATGAAGAAGATACAATTATTTCAAGGAGAACTACAAAATGAACACCAAAGATGAAAATAACATCAACAAGTCCATAAAACCTCAACATTAAGATGCCACCAAGGATGATCACTTCGTTTGATTATTCGAATTCAGACATTCAATTAAGAACACCAGAAAGAAAAGAAAAAATATTCCTAAATATATTATCATTAATGATATGAGTTCTTTCGCCATCAGAAGGCTGCTTTTTTTCTATCATAAGCAACAAAACCGTAGACGTAATGCAACTTTTGTGGGGCTATTTTGTTGTTAATTGTGCATAATGCATCCTTAAAGAATAAAAGCATATAAATAATTATGATATATAAGACAAATGAAATTTCACAATTCACTAAATATAAAATCGCTAAAGGTAAAAAGCCCATAACTAAAATAACAAAACTAATTGCTTTCAAAAATAATTTCACAATCCCTTGTGAAGGATCTTGAGAATATTTGTATGAAGTTGAGAATATTTGGTGGATATTGAGAATCTTTAGAATATTTTTAAACACACTATTGGTTGGCACCATAATCTCCGTTATAGTTGCAATGAACCAAACCGGAAGGAAATAAAATGGAATAGGTGCGAGCAAAATTTTAAACCCTCGGTAGGTGATTTAAATAGTGGAATTTGAGTTTGAAAAATGGGATTCTATCGCAAGGCATGCTAGGATTCTAGGAATCATTACGAGCTTCGATTTCATATATTAGAATACTCCTTTCGATACCCGAGTCAAAATTTATGGTTGTTTAAAGTTACAACTCCGATTTATCATTTTTCTTTTTAAGGTATGAACAACAGAACACTTCTTCTCTTTCCAACTCCTTTTTTTTATGAAGAACAAAGATTTATTGAACATGAAATTATAATAGATGAAGAAGATACAATTATTTCAAGGAGAACTATGAAACGAACTCCAAAGATGAAAATAACATCAACAAGTATATAAAACCTCAACATTAAGATGCCACCAAGGATGATCACTTCGTTTGATTATTCGAATTCAGACATTCCATTAAGAACACCAGAAAGAAAAGAAAAAATCTTCCTAAATATATTATCATTAATGATATGAGTTCTTTCGCCATCAGAAGGCTGCTGTTTTCTATCATAAGCAACAAAACCCTTGACGTAATGCAACTTTTGTGGGGCTATTTTGTTGTGAATTGTGCATAATGCATCCTTAAAGAATAAAAGCATATAAATACTTATGATAAATAAGACAAATGAAATTTCACAATTCACTAAAAATAAAATCGCTAAACGTAAAAAGCCCATAACTAAAAAAACGAAACTAATTGCTTTCAAAAATAATTTCACAATCCCTTGTGAAGGATCCTGAGAATATTTGTATGACCTTGAGAATATTTGGTGGATATTGAGAATCTTTAGCATATTTTTAAACACACTATTGGTTGGTACCATAATCTCCGTTATAGTTGCAATGAACCAAACCGGAAGGAAATAAAACGGAATATGTCCGACCAAAATTTTAAACCCTCGGAAGGTGATTTAAACGGTCGAATTTGAGTTCGCAAAAAGGAGTTCTATCACAAGGCATGCTAGGATTCTAGGAATCATTACGAGCTTGGATTTCATATATTAGAATACTCCTTTCCATACCCGAGTCAAAATTTATGGTTGTTTAAAGTTACAACTCCGATTTGTCATTTTTCTTTTTAAGGTAAGAACCACAGAACACTTCCTCTCTTTCCAACTCCTTTTTTTTATGAAGAACAAAGATTTATTGTACATGAAATTATAATAGATGAAGAAGATACAATTATTTCAAGGAGAACTATGAAACGAACTCCAAAGATGAAAATAACATCAACAAATATATAAAACCTCAACATTAAGATACCACCAAGGATGATCACTTCGTTTGATTATTCGAATTCAGGGATTCAATTAATAACACCAGAAAGAAAAGAAAAAATCTTCCTAAATATATTATCATTAATGATATGAGTTCTTTCGCCATTAGAAGGCTGCTGTTTTCTATCATAAGCAACAAAACCGTAGACGTAATGCAACTTTTGTGAGGCTATTTTGTTGTGAATTGTGCATAATGCATCCTTAAAGAATAAAAGCATATAAATACTTATGATAAATAAGACAAATGAAATTTCACAATTCACTAAAAATAAAATCGCTAAACGTAAAAAGCCCATAACTAAAAAACACAAAAGTAATTAATTTCAAAAATAATTTCACAATCCCTTGTGAAGGATCCTGAGAATATTTGTATGACCTTGAGAATATTTGGTGGATATTGAGAATCTTTAGAATATTTTTAAACACACTATTGGTTGGCACCATAATCTCCGTTATAGTTGCAATGAACCAAACCGGAAGTAAATAAAATGGAATAGGTGCGACCAAAATTTTAAACCCTCGATAGGTGATTTAAATGGTGGAATTTGAGTTCACAAAAGGGGGTTCTATCGCAAGGCATGCTAGGATTCTAGGAATCATTACGAGCTTCGATTTCATATATTATAATACTCCTTTCGATACCCGAGTCAAAAGTTATGGTTGTTTAAAGTTACAACTCCGATTTATCATTTTTCTTTTTAAGGTGTGAACAGTAGAACCCTTCTTCTCTTTCCAACTCCTTTTTTTTATGAAGAACAAAGATTTATTGAACATGAAATTACAATTGATGAAGAAGATACAATTATTTCAAGGAGAACTACGAAACGAACTCCAAAGATGAAAATAACATCAACAAGTCCATAAAACCTCAACATTAAGATGCCACCAAGGATGATCACTTCGTTTGATTATTCGAATTCAGACATTCAATTAAGAACACCAGAAAGAAAAGAAAAAATCTTCCTAAATATATTATCATTAATGATATGAGTTCTTTCGCCATCAGAAGGCTGCTGTTTTCTATCATAAGCAACAAAACCGTAGACGTAATGCAACTTTTGTGGGGCTATTTTGTTGTGAATTGTGCATAATGCATCCTTAAAGAATAAAAGCATATAAATACTTATGATAAATAAGACAAATGAAATTTCACAATTCACTAAAAATAAAATCGCTAAACGTAAAAAGCCCATGACTAAAAAAACAAAACTAATTGCTTTCAAAAATAATTTCACAATCCCTTGTGAAGGATCCTGAGAATATTTGTATGACCTTGAGAATATTTGGTGGATATTGAGAATCTTTAGAATATTTTTAAACACACTATTGGTTGGCACCATAATCTCCGTTATAGGTGCGACCAAAATTTTAAACCCTCGGTAGGTGATTTAAACGGTTGAATTTGAGTTCCCAGAAAGGAGTTCTATCACAAGGCATGCTAGGATTCTAGGAATCATAACGAGCTTTGATTTCATATATTATAATACTCCTTTCGACACCCGAGTCAAAAGTTATGGTTGTTTAAAGTTACAACTCTGATTTATCATTTTTCTTTTTAAGGTGTGAACAGCAGAACCCTTCTTCTCTTTCCAACTCCTTTTTTTTATGAAGAACAAAGATTTATTGAACATGAAATTATAATAGATGAAGAAGATACAATTATTTCAAGGAGAACTATGAAACGAACTCCAAAGATGAAAATAACATCAACAAGTATATAAAACCTCAACATTAAGATGCCACCAAGGATGATCACTTCGTTGGATTATTCGAATTCAGACATTCCATTAAGACCACCAGAAAGAAAAGAAAAAATCTTCCTAAATATATTATCATGAATGATATGAGTTCTTTCGCTATTAGAAGGCTCCTGTTTTCTATCATAAGCAACAAAACCGTAGACGTAATGCAAATTTTATGAGGCTATTTTGTTGTAAATTGTGCATAATGCATCCTTAAAGAGTAAAAACATATAAATACTTATGATAAATAAGACAAATAAAATGTCACAATTCACTAAAAATAAAATCGCTAAACGTAAAAAGCCCATAACTAAAAAAACGAAACTAATTGCTTTCAAAAATAATTTCACAATCCCTTGTGAAGGATCCTGAGAATATTTGTATGACCTTGAGAATATTTGGTGGATATTGAGAATCTTTAGAATATTTTTAAACACACTATTGGTTGGCACCATAATCTCCGTTATAGTTGCAATGAACAAAACCAGAAGGAAATAAAACGGAATAGGTGCGACCAAAATTTTAAACCCTCTTTAGGTGATTTAAATGGTGGAATTTGAGTTCGCAAAATGGAGTTCTATTGCAAGGCATGCTGGATTCTATGAATCATTACGAGCTTCGATTTCATATATTATAATACTCCTTTCGATACCCGAGTCAAAAGTTATGGTTGTATAAAGTTACAACTCCGATTTATCATTTTTTTTAAGGTGTGAACAGTAGAACCCTTCTTCTCTTTCCAACTCCTTTTTTTATGAAGAACAAAGATTTATTGAACATGAAATTACAAATGAAGAAGAAGATACAATTATTTCAAAGAGAACTACGAAACGAACTCCAAAGATGAAAATAACATCAACAAGTCCATAAAACCTCAACATTAAGATGCCACCAAGGATGATCACTTCCTTTGATTATTCGAATTCAGACATTCAATTAAGAACACCAGAAAGAAAAGAAAAAATCTTCCTAAATATATTATCATTAATGATATGAGTTCTTTTGCCATCAGAAAATTTCATTGTTTTCTATCATAAGCAACAAAACCGTAGACGTAATGCAACTTTTGTGGGGCTATTTTGTTGTGAATTGTGCATAATGCATCCTTAAAGAATAAAAGCATATAAATACTTATGATAAATAAGACAAATGAAATTTCACAATTCACTAAAAATAAAATCACTAAACGTAAAAAGCCCATGACTTAAAAAACTAAACTAATTGCTTTCGAAAATAATTTCACAATCCCTTGTGAAGGATCCTGAGAATATTTGTATGACCTTGAGAATATTTGGTGGATATTGAGAATCTTTAGAATATTTTTAAACACACTATTGGTTGGCACCATAATCTCCGTTATAGTTGCAATGAACCAAACCGGAAGGAAATAAAACGGAATAGGTGCGACCAAAATTTTAAACCCTCGGTAGGTGATTTAAACGGTGGAATTTGAGTTCACAAAAAGGAGTTCTATTGCAAGGAATTCTCGGATTCTAGGAATCGTTACGAGCTTCGATTTCATATATTATAATACTCCTTTCGATACCCGAGTCAAAAGTTATGGTTGTATAAAGTTACAACTCCGATTTATCATTTTTCTTTTTAAGGTGTGAACAGTAGAACCCTTCTTCTCTTTCCAACTCCTTTTTTTTATGAAGAACAAAGATTTATTGAACATGAAATTACAATTGATGAAGAAGATACAATTATTTCAAGGAGAAGTATGAAACGAACTCCAAAGATGAAAATAACATCAACAAGTCCATAAAACCTCAACATTAAGATGCCACCAAGGATGATCACTTCGTTTGATTATTCGAATTCAGACATTCAATTAAGAACACCAGAAAGAAAAGAAACAATCTTCCTAAATATATTATCATTAATGATATGAATTCTTTCGCCATCAGAAGGCTGTTGTTTTCTATCATAAGCAACAAAACCGTAGACGTAATGCAACTTTTGTGGGACTATTTTGTTGTGAATTGTGCATAATGCATCCTTAAAGAATAAAAGCATATAAATACTTATGATAAATAAGACAAATGAAATTTCACAATTCACTAAAAATAAAATCGCTAAACGTAAAAAGCCCATAAGTAAAAAAACGAACCTAATTGCTTTCAAAAATAATGTTTACATTTGATATTCCAAATCAATCACTTGTGAAGGATCCTGAGAATATTTGTATGACCTTGAGAATATTTGGTGGATATTGAGAATCTTTAGAATATTTTTAAACACACTCTTGGTTGGCACCATAATCTCCATTATAGTTGCAATGAACAAATCTGGAAGGAAATAAAACGGAATAGGTGCGACCAATATTTTAAACCCTCGATAGGTGATTTAAACAGTGGATTTTGACTTCTCAAAAAGGATTCCCAATGCAAGGCATGCTAGGATTCAAGGAATCATTACGAGCTTCGATTTCATATATTATATTACACCTTTAGATACCCGAGTCAAAAGTTATGGTTGTTTAAAATTACAACTCCGATTTATCATTTTTCTTTTTAAGGTGTGAACAGCAGAACCCTTCTTCTCTTTCCAACTCCTTTTTTTTATGAAGAACAAAGATTTATTGAACATGAAATTACAATTGATGAAGAAGATACAATTATTTCAAGGAGAACTACAAAATGAACTCCAAAGATGAAAATAACATCAACAAGTCCATAAAACCTCAACATTAAGATGCCACCAAGGATGATCACTTCGTTTGATTATTCGAATTCAGACATTCAATTAAGAACACCAGAAAGAAAAGAAACAATCTTCCTAAATATATTATCATTAATGATATGAGTTCTTTCGCCATCAGAAGGCTGCTGTTTTCTATCATAAGCAACAAAACCGTAGACGTAATGCAACTTTTGTGGGACTATTTTGTTGTGAATTGTGCATAATGCATCATTAAAGAATAAAAGCATATAAATACTTATGATAAATAAGACAAATGAAATTTCACAATTCACTAAAAATAAAATCGCTAAACGTAAAAAACCCATAACTAAAAAAACGAAACTAATTGCTTTCAAAATTAATGTTTACATTTGATATTCCAAATCAATCCCTTGTGAAGGATCCTGAGAATATTTGTATGACCTTGAGAATATTTGGTGGATATTGAGAATCTTTAGAATATTTTTAAACACACTATTGGTTGGCACCATAATCTCCGTTATAGTTGCAATGAACCAAACCGGAAGGAAATAAAACGGAATAGGTGCGACCAAAATTTTAAACCCTCTTTAGGTGATTTAAACGGTGGAATTTGAGTTCGAAAAAAGGATTTCTATTGCAAGGCATGCTAGGATTCTAGGAATCATTACGAGCTTCGATTTCATATATTATATTACACCTTTAGATACCCGAGTCAAAAGTTATGGTTGTTTAAAATTACAACTCCGATTTATCATTTTTATTTTTAAGGTGTGAACAGCAGAACCCTTCTTTTCTTTCCAACTCCTTTTTTTTATGAAGAACAAAGATTTATTGAACATGAAATTACAATTGATGAAGAAGATACAATTATTTCAAGGAGAACTACAAAATGAACTCCAAAGATGAAAATAACATCAACAAGTCCATAAAACATCAACATTAAGATTTCACCAAGGATAATCACTTCGTTTGATTATTCGAATTCAGACATTCAATTAAGAACACCAGAAAGAAAAGAAACAATCTTCCTAAATATATTATCATTAATGATATGAGTTCTTTCGCCATGAGAAGGCTGCTCTTTTCTTTCATAAGCAACAAAACCGTAGACGTAATGCAACTTTTGTGGGGCTATTTTGTTGGGAATTGTGCATAATGCATCCTTAAAGAATAAAAGCATATAAATACTTATGATAAATAAGACAAATGAAATTTCACAATTCACTTAAAATAAAATCGCTAAACGTAAAAAGCCCAAAACTAAAAAAAATAAAACTAATTGCTTTTATAAATAATGTTTACATTTGATATTCCAAATCAATCCCTTGTGAAGGATCCTGAGAATATTTGTATGGCCTTGAGAATATTTGGTGGATATTGAGAATCTTTAGAATATTTTTAAACACACTATTGGTTGGCACCATAATCTCCGTTATAGTTGCAATGAACCAAACCGGAAGGAAATAAAACGGAATAGGTGCGACCAAAATTTTAAACCCTCGGTACGTGATTTAAACGGTGGAATTTGAGTTCACAAAAAGGAGTTCTATCGCAAGGAAATCTCAGATTCTAGGAATCGTTACCAGCTTCGATTTCATATATTATAATACTCATTTCGATACCCGAGTCAAAAGTTATGGTTGTATAAAGTTACAACGCCGATTTATCATTTTTCTTTTTAAGGTGTGAACAGTACAACCCTTCTTCTCTTTCCAACTCCTTTTTTTTTATGAAGAACAAAGATTTATTGAACATGAAATTACAATTGATGAATAAGAAACAACTATTTGAAGGAGAACTACGAAACGAACTCCAAAGATGAAAATAACACCAACAAGTCCATAAAACCTCAACATTAAGATGCCACCAAGGATGATCACTTCGTTTGATTATTCAAATTCAGCCATTCAATTAAGAACACCAGAAAGAGAAGAAAAAATCTTCCTAAATATATTATCATTAATGATATCAGTTCTTTCGCTATTAGAAGGCTTTTTTTCTATCATAAGCAACAAAACCCTAGACATAATGCAACTTTTGTGGGGCTATTTTGTTGTGAATTGTGCATAATGCATCCTTAAAGAATAAAAGCATATAAATACTTATGATAAATAAGACAAATGAAATTTCACAATTCACTAAAAATAAAATCGCTAAACGTAAAAACCCATAATTAAATAACACAAAATAATTGTTTTCAAAATTAATGTTTACATTTGATATTCCAAATCAATCCCTTGTGAAGGATCCTGAGAATATTTGTATGACCTTGTGAATATTTGGTGGATATTGAGAAGCTTTAGAATATTTTTAAACACACTATTAGTTGGCACCATAATCTCCGTTATAGTTGCAATGAACCAAACCGGAAGGAAATAAAATGTAATAGGTGTGACCAAAATTTTAAACCCTCGAAAGAGTGGGTTCTATTGCAAGGCGTGCTTGGATTCTAGGAATCGTTACGAGCTTCAATTTCACATATTATAATATTTCTATCGATACCCGAGTCAAAAGTTATGGTTTTTTAAAGTTACAACTCCTATTTATCATTTTTCTTTTTAAAGTGTGAACAGTAGAACCCTTCTTCTATTTCCAACTCCTTTTTTTATGAAGAACAAAGATTTATTGAACATGAAATTACAAATGAAGAAGAAGATACAATTATTTCAAAGAGAACTAAGAAACGAAATCCAAAGATAAAAATAACATCAACCAGTCCATAAAACCTTAACATTAAGATGCCACCAAGGATGATCACTTCCTTTGATTATTCGAATTCAGTTATTCAATTAAAAACACCAGAAAGAATAGAAACAATCTTCCTAAAAAGATTATCATTAATGATATGAGTTCTTCCGCCATCAGAAGGCTGCTGTTTTCTATCATAACCAACAAAACCCTAGACATAATGCAACTTTTGTGGGGCTATTTTGTTGTGAATTGTGCATAATGCATCCTTAAAGAATAAAAGCATATAAATACTTATGATAAATAAGACAAATGAAATTTCACAATTCACTAAAAATAAAATCGCTAAACGTAAAAAGCCCATAATTAAAAAAAACAAAACTAATTGCTTTCAAAAATAATGTTTACATGTGATATTCCAAATCAATCTCTTGTGAAGGATCCGGAGAATATTTGTATGACCTTGAGAATATTTGGTGGATATTGAGAATCTTTAGAATATTTTTAAACACACTATTGGTTAATACCATAATCTCCGTTATAGTTGCATTTAACAAAACCAGAAGGAAATAAAACGGAATTGGTGTGACCCAAATTTGAAACACTCGGTAGGTGATTTAAACCGTGGAATTTGAGTTTGCAAAAAAGAGTTCTATCGCAAGGCATGCTAGAATTCTAGAAATCGTTACGAGCTTAGATTTCTTATATTATAATACTCCTTTCGTTACCTGAGTAAAAAGTTATGGTTGTTTAAAGTTACAACTCCGATTTATCATTTTTTTCTTTATAAAGTGTGAACAACAGAACACTTCTTCTCTTTCCAACTCCTTTTTTTATGAAGAACAAAGATTTATTGAACATGAAATTTCAAATGAAGAAGAAGATACAATTATTTCAAAGAGAACTACGAAACGAATTCCAAAGATGAAAATAACATAAACAAGTCCATAAAACCTCAACATTAAGATGCCACCAAGGATGATCACTTCCTTTGATTATTCGAATTCCGTCATTCAATTAAAAACACCAGAAAGAAAAGAAAAAATCTTCCTAAATATATTATCATTAATGATATAAGTTCTTTCGCCATCAGAAGGCTGATGTTTTCTATCATAAGCAACAAAACCGTAGACATAATGCAACTTTTGTGGGGCTATTTTGTTGTGAATTGTGCATAATGCATCCTTAAAGAATAAAAGCATATAAATACTTATGATAAATAAGAGAAATGAAATTTCACAATTCACTAAAAATAAAATCGCTAAACGTAAAAAACTCATAATTAAATAACACAAAAATAATTGCTTTCAAAATTAATGTTTACATTTGATATTCTAAATCAATCCCTTGTGAAGGATCCTGAGAATATTTGGATGATCTTGAGAATATTTTGTGGATATTGAGAATCTTTAGAATAATTTTAAACACACTCTTGTTCGGCACCTCAATCTCCGTTATAGTTGCATTGAACAAAACTGGCAGGAAATAAAACGAAATAGGTGCGAACAAAACTTTAAACCCTCGGTAGGTGATGTAAACAGTGGAATTTGAGTTTTGAAATGGCCCTTCTAATGCAAGGCATGCTCGGCTTCTAGGAATCGTTACGAGCTTCGATTTGATATATTATAATACTCCTTTCGATATCCGAGTCAAAAGTTATGGTTGTTTAAAGTTACAACTCCTATTTATCATTTTTCTTTTTAAAGTGTGAACAGTAGAACCATTCTTCCCTTTTTTTGTGAAGAACAAAGACTTATTGAACATGAAAATACAAATGAAGAAGAAGATACAATGATTTCAAAGAGAAATAAGAAACGAAATCCAAAGATGAAAATAACATCAACAATTCCATAAATCCTCAATATTGAGATGACACCAAGGATGATCACTTCCTTTAATAAGTCGAATTCAATCATTCAATCAAGAACACCAGAAAGAAAAGAAAAACTCTTCCTAAAAATGATTTTCATTAATGATATTAGTTCTTCCGCCGTAAGAAGGCTCATGTTTTCTTTCATAAGCAACAAAACCCTAGACATAATGCAACTTTTGTGGGGCTATTTTGTTGTGAATTGTGCATAATCTATCCTTAAAGAATAAAAGCTTATAAGTACTTATGATAAATAAGAGAAATGAAATTTCACAATTCACTAAAAATAAAATCGCTAAACGTAAAAAGCCCATAATTAAATAACACAAAAATAATTGCTTTCAAAATTAATGTTTACATTTGATATTCCAAATCAATCCCTTGTGAAGGATCCTGAGAATATTTGCATGATGTTGAGAATATTTTGTGGATATTGAGAATCTTTAGAATAATTTTAAACACACTCTTGGTCGGCACCTCAATCTCCGTTATAGTTGCATTGAACAATACCGGCAGGAAATAAAATGGAATAGGTGCGAACAAAACTTTAAACCCTCGGTAGGTGATGTAAACAGTGGAATTTGAGTTTTGAAAAGGTGGTTCTTTTGTAAGGCATGCTGGGATTCCAGGAATCGTTACGAGCTTCGATTTGATATATTATAAGACTCCTTTCGATACCCGAGTCAAAAGTTATGGTTGTTTAAAGTTACAACTCCTATTTATCAAATGTTTTTTTATAGTGTGAACAATAGAACCCTTCTTCTCTTTGCAATCCATTTTTATACGAAGAATAAAGATTTATTGAACAGGAAAATACAAATGAAGAAGAAGATACAATTATTTCAATGAGAAATAAGAAACGGAATCCAAAGATGAAAATAACATCAACAATTTCATAAATCCTCAATATTGAGATTACACCAAGGATGATCACTTCCTTTAATAAGTCGAATTCAATCATTCAATCAAGAACACCAGAAAGAAAAGAAAAAATCTTCCTAAAAATGATTTTCATTAAGGATATTAGTTCTTCCGCCGTCACAAGGCTCATGTTTTCTTTCATAAGCAACAAAACCCTAGACATAATGCAACTTTTGTGGGGCTATTTTGTTGTGAATTGTGCATAATCTATCCTTAAAGAATAAAAGCTTATAAGTACTTATGATAAATAAGAGAAATGAAATTTCACAATTCACTAAAAATAAAATCGCTAAACGTAAAAAGCCCATAATTAAATAACACAAAAATAATTGCTTTCAAAATTAATGTTTACATTTGATATTCCAAATCAATCCCTTGTGAAGGATCCTGAGAATATTTGCATGATGTTGAGAATATTTTGTGGATATTGAGAATCTTTAGAATAATTTTAAACACACTCTTGTTCGGCACCTCAATCTCCGTTATAGTTGCATTGAACAAAACCTGCTGGAAATAAAAGGGAATAGGTGCGAACAAAACTTTAAACCCTCGGTAGGTGATGTAAACAGTGGAATTTGAGTTTTGAAAAGGTGGTTCTATCGTAAGCCATGCTGGGATTCCAGGAATCGTTACGAGCTTCGATTTGATATATTATAATACTCCTTTCGATACCCGAGTCAAAAGTTATGGTTGTTTAAAGTTACAACTCCTATTTATCAAATGTTTTTTTATAGTGTGAACAATAGAACCCTTCTTCTCTTTGCAATCCTTTTTTTTACGAAGAATAAAGATTTATTGAACATGAAAATACAAATGAAGAAGAAGATACAATTATTTCAATGAGAAATAAGAAACGAAATCCAAAGATGAAAATAACATCAACAATTTCATAAATCCCCAATATTGAGATGACACCAAGGATGATCACTTCCTTTAATAAGTCGAATTCAATCATTCAATCAAGAACACCAGAAAGAAAAGAAAAAATCTTCCTAAAAAAGATTTTCATTAATGATATTAGTTCTTCCGCCGTCACAAGGCTCATGTTTTCTTTCATAAGCAACAAAACCCTAGACATAATGCAACTTTTGTGGGGCTATTTTGTTGTGAATTGTGCATAATCTATCCTTAAAGAATAAAAGCTTATAAGTACTTATGATAAATAAGAGAAATGAAATTTCACAATTCACTAAAAATAAAATCGCTAAACGTAAAAAGCCCATAATTAAATAACACAAAAATAATTGCTTTCAAAATTAATGTTTACATTTGATATTCCAAATCAATCCCTTTTGAAGGATCCTGAGAATATTTGCATGATGTTGAGAATATTTTGTGGATATTGAGAATCTTTAGAATAATTTTAAACACACTCTTGGTCGGCACCTCAATCTCCGTTATAGTTGCATTGAACAAAACCGATAGGAAATAAAACGGAATAGGTGCTAACAAAAATTTAAACCCTCGGTAGGTGATGTAAACAGTGGAATTTGAGTTTTGAAAAGGTGGTTCTATCGTAAGGCATGCTGGGATTCCAGGAATCGTTACGTGCTTCGATTTGATATATTATAATACTCCTTTCGATGCCCGAGTCAAAAGTTATGGTTGTTTAAAGTTACAACTCCTATTTATCAAATGTTTTTTTATAGTGTGAACAATAGAACCCTTCTTCTCTTTGCAATCCTTTTTTTAACGAAGAATAAAGATTTGTTGAACATGAAAATACAAATGAAGAAGAAGATACAATTATTTCAAAGAGAAATAAGAAACGAAATCCAAAGATGAAAATAACATCAACAATTTCATAAATCCTCAATATTGAGATGACACCAAGGATGATCACTTCCTTTAATAAGTCGAATTCAATCATTCAATCAAGAACACCAGAAAGAAAAGAAAAAATCTTCCTCAAAAAGATTTTCATGAATGATATTAGTTCTTCCTCCGTCACAAGGCTTATGTTTTCTTTCATAAGCAACAAAACCCTAGACATAATGCAACTTTTGTGGGGCTATTTTGTTGTGAATTGTGCATAATCTATCCTTAAAGAATAAAAGCTTATAAGTACTTATGATAAATAAGAGAAATGAAATTTCACAATTCACTAAAAATAAAATCGCTAAACGTAAAAAGCCCATAATTAAATAACACAAAAATAATTGCTTTCAAAATTAATGTTTACATTTGATATTCCAAATCAATCCCTTGTGAAGGATCCTGAGAATATTTGCATGATCTTGAGAATATTTTGTGGATATTGAGAATCTTTAGAATAATTTTAAACACACTCTTGTTCGGCACCTCAATCTCCGTTATAGTTGCATTGAACAAAACTGGCAGGAAATAAAACGGAATAGGTGCGAACAAAACTTTAAACCCTCGGTAGGTGATGTAAACAGTGGGATTGGAGTTTTGAAAATGCTGTTCTTTCGTAAGGCATGCTGGGATTCCAGGAATCGTTACGAGCTTCGATTTGATATATTATAATACTCCTTTCGATACCCGAGTCAAAAGTTATGGTTGTTTAAAGTTACAACTCCTATTTATCAAATGTTTTTTTTATAGTGTGAACAATAGAACCCTTCTTCTCTTTGCAATCCTTTTTTTTTACGAAGAATAAAGATTTATTGAACATGAAAATACAAATGAAGAAGAAGATACAATTATTTCAAAGAGAAATAAGAAACGAAATCCAAAGATGAAAATAACATCAACAATTTCATAAATCCCCAATATTGAGATGACACCAAGGATGATCACTTCCTTTAATAAGTCGAATTCAATCATTCAATCAAGAACACCAGAAAGAAAAGAAAAAATCTTCCTAAAAAAGATTTTCATTAATGATATTAGTTCTTCCGCCGTCACAAGGCTCATGTTTTCTTTCATAAGCAACAAAACCCTAGACATAATGCAACTTTTGTGGGGCTATTTTGTTGTGAATTGTGCATAATCTATCCTTAAAGAATAAAAGCTTATAAGTACTTATGATAAATAAGAGAAATGAAATTTCACAATTCACTAAAAATAAAATCGCTAAACGTAAAAAGCCCATAATTAAATAACACAAAAATAATTGCTTTCAAAATTAATGTTTACATTTGATATTCCAAATCAATCCCTTGTGAAGGATCCTGAGAATATTTGCATGATGTTGAGAATATTTTGTGGATATTGAGAATCTTTAGAATAATTTTAAACACACTCTTGGTCGGCACCTCAATCTCCGTTATAGTTGCATTGAACAAAACCGGCAGGAAATAAAACGAAATAGGTGCGAACAAAACTTTAAACCCTCGGTAGGTGATGTAAACAGTGGAATTTGAGTTTTGAAAAGGTGGTTCTATTGTAAGGCATGCTGGGATTCCAGGAATCGTTACGAGCTTCGATTTGATATATTATAATACTCCTTTCGATACCCGAGTCAAAAGTTATGGTTGTTTAAAGTTACAACTCCTATTTATCAAATGTTTTTTTTATAGTGTGAACAATAGAACCCTTCTTCTCTTTGCAATCCTTTTTTTAACGAAGAATAAAGATTTATTGAACATGAAAATACAAATGAACAAGAAGATACAATTATTTCAATGAGAAATAAGAAACGAAATCCAAAGATGAAAATAACATCAACAATTTCATAAATCCCCAATATTGAGATGACACCAAGGATGATCACTTCCTTTAATAAGTCGAATTCAATCATTCAATCAAGAACACCAGAAAGAAAAAAAAAATCTTCCCAAAAAAGATTTTCATTAATGATATAAGTTCTTCCGCCGTCACAAGGCTCATGTTTTCTTTCATAAGCAACAAAACCCTAGACATAATGCAACTTTTGTGGGGCTATTTTGTTGTGAATTGTGCATAATCTATCCTTAAAGAATAAAAGCTTATAAGTACTTATGATAAATAAGAGAAATGAAATTTCACAATTCACTAAAAATAAAATCGCTAAACGTAAAAAGCCCATAATTAAATAACACAAAAATAATTGCTTTCAAAATTAATGTTTACATTTGATATTCCAAATCAATCCCTTGTGAAGGATCCGGAGAATATTTGCATGATGTTGAGAATATTTTGTGGATATTGAGAATCTTTAGAATAATTTTAAACACACTCATGGTCGGCACCTCAATCTCCGTTATAGTTGCATTGAACAATACCGACAGGAAATAAAACGGAATAGGTGCGAACAAAACTTTAAACCCTTGGTAGGTGATGTAAACAGTGGAATTTGAGTTTTGAAAAGGTGGTTCTATTGTAAGGCATGCTGGGATTCCAGGAATCGTTACGAGCTTCGATTTGATATATTATAAGACTCCTTTCGATACCCGAGTCAAAAGTTATGGTTGTTTAAAGTTACAACTCCTATTTATCAAATGTTTTTTTTATAGTGTGAACAATAGAACCCTTCTTCTCTTTGCAATCCTTTTTTTAACGAAGAATAAAGATTTATTGAACATGAAAATACAAATGAAGAAGAAGATACAATTATTTCAAAGAGAAATAAGAAACGAAATCCAAAGATGAAAATAACATCAACAATTTCATAAATCCCCAATATTGAGATGACACCAAGGATGATCACTTCCTTTAATAAGTCGAATTCAATCATTCAATCAAGAACACCAGAAAGAAAAGAAAAAATCTTCCTAAAAAAATTTTCATTAATGATATTAGTTCTTCCGCCGTCACAAGGCTCATGTTTTCTTTCATAAGCAACAAAACCCTAGACATAATGCAACTTTTGTGGGGCTATTTTGTTGTGAATTGTGCATAATCTATCCTTAAAGAATAAAAGCTTATAAGTACTTATGATAAATAAGAGAAATGAAATTTCACAATTCACTAAAAATAAAATCGCTAAACGTAAAAAGCCCATAATTAAATAACACAAAAATAATTGCTTTCAAAATTAATGTTTACATTTGATATTCCAAATCAATCCCTTGTGAAGGATCCTGAGAATATTTGCATGATCTTGAGAATATTTTGTGGATATTGAGAATCTTTAGAATAATTTTAAACACACTCTTGGTCGGCACCTCAATCTCCGTTATAGTTGCATTGAACAAAACCGGCAGGAAATAAAACGGAATAGGTGCGAACAAAACTTTAAACCCTCGGTAGGTGATGTAAACAGTGGAATTTGAGTTTTGAAAAGGTGTTTCTATGGTAAGGCATGCTGGGATTCCAGGAATCGTTACGAGCTTCGATTTGATATATTATAATACTCCTTTCGATACCCGAGTCAAAAGTTATGGTTGTTTAAAGTTACAACTCCTATTTATCAAATGTTTTTTTATAGTGTGAACAATAGAACCCTTCTTCTCTTTGCAATCCTTTTTTTACGAAGAAAAAAGATTTATTGAACATGAAAATACAAATGAAGAAGAAGATACAATTATTTCAATGAGAAATAAGAAACGAAATCCAAAGATGAAAATAACATCAACAATTTCATAAATCCCCAATATTGAGATGACACCAAGGATGATCACTTCCTTTAATAAGTCGAATTCAATCATTCAATCAAGAACACCAGAAAGAAAAGAAAAAATCTTCCTAAAGAGGATTTTCATTAATTATATTAGTTCTTCCGCCGTCACAAGGCTCATGTTTTCTTTCATAAGCAACAAAACCCTAGACATAATGCAACTTTTGTGGGGCTATTTTGTTGTGAATTGTGCATAATCTATCCTTAAAGAATAAAAGCTTATAAGTACTTATGATAAATAAGAGAAATGAAATTTCACAATTCACTAAAAATAAAATCGCTAAACGTAAAAAGCCCATAATTAAATAACACAAAAATAATTGCTTTCAAAATTAATGTTTACATTTGATATTCCAAATCAATCCCTTGTGAAGGATCCTGAGAATATTTGCATGATGTTGAGAATATTTTGTGGATATTGAGAATCTTTAGAATTATTTTAAACACACTCATGGTCGGCACCTCAATCTCCGCATTAGTTGCATTGAACAATACCGGAAGAGAATAAAACGGAATAGGGGCGAACAAAACTTTAAACCCTCGGTAGGTGATGTAAACAGTGGAATTTGAGTTTTGAAAAGGTGCTTCTATTGTCAGGCATGATGGGATTCCAGGAATCGTTACGAGCTTCGATTTGATATATTATAATACTCCTTTCGATACCCGAGTCAAAAGTTATGGTTGTTTAAAGTTACAACTCCTATTTATCAAATGTTTTTTTTTATAGTGTGAACAATAGAACCCTTCTTCTCTTTGCAATCCTTTTTTTTTACGAAGAATAAAGATTTATTTTAACATGAAAATACAAATGAAGAAGAAGATACAATTATTTCAAAGAGAAATAAGAAACGAAATCCAAAGATGAAAATAACATCAACAATTTCATAAATCCCCAATATTGAGATGACACCAAGGATGATCACTTCCTTTAATAAGTCGAATTCAATCATTCAATCAAGAACACCAGAAAGAAAAGAAAAAATCTTCCTAAAAAAGATTTTCATTAATGATATTAGTTCTTCCGCCGTCACAAGGCTCATGTTTTCTTTCATAAGCAACAAAACCCTAGACATAATGCAACTTTTGTGGGGCTATTTTGTTGTGAATTGTGCATAATCTATCCTTAAAGAATAAAAGCTTATAAGTACTTATGATAAATAAGAGAAATGAAATTTCACAATTCACTAAAAATAAAATCGCTAAACGTAAAAAGCCCATAATTAAATAACACAAAAATAATTGCTTTCAAAATTAATGTTTACATTTGATATTCCAAATCAATCCCTTGTGAAGGATCCTGAGAATATTTGCATGATGTTGAGAATATTTTGTGGATATTGAGAATCTTTAGAATAATTTTAAACACACTCTTGGTCGGCACCTCAATCTCCGTTATAGTTGCATTGAACAATACCGACAGGAAATAAAATGGAATAGGTGCGAACAAAACTTTAAACCCTCGGTAGGTGATGTAAACAGTGGAATTTGAGTTTTGAAAAGGTGGTTCTATTGTAAGGCATGCTGGGATTCCAGGAATCGTTACGAGCTTCGATTTGATATATTATAATACTCCTTTCGATACCCGAGTCAAAAGTTATGGTTGTTTAAAGTTACAACTCCTATTTATCAAATGTTTTTTTATAGTGTGAACAATAGAACCCTTCTTCAATTTGCAATCCTTTTTTTTTACGAAGAATAAAGATTTATTGAACATGAAAATACAAATGAAGAAGAAGATACAATTATTTCAATGAGAAATAAGAAACGAAATCCAAAGATGAAAATAACATCAACAATTTCATAAATCCCCAATATTGAGATGACACCAAGGATGATTACTTCCTTTAATAAGTCGAATTCAATCATTCAATCAAGAACACCAGAAAGAAAAGAAAAAATCTTCCTAAAAAAGATTTTCATTAATGATATTAGTTCTTCCGCCGTCACAAGGCTCATGTTTTCTTTCATAAGCAACAAAACCCTAGACATAATGCAACTTTTGTGGGGCTATTTTGTTGTGAATTGTGCATAATCTATCCTTAAAGAATAAAAGCTTATAAGTACTTATGATAAATAAGAGAAATGAAATTTCACAATTCACTAAAAATAAAATCGCTAAACGTAAAAAGCCCATAATTAAATAACACAAAAATAATTGCTTTCAAAATTAATGTTTACATTTGATATTCCAAATCAATCCCTTGTGAAGGATCCGGAGAATATTTGCATGATGTTGAGAATATTTTGTGGATATTGAGAATCTTTAGAATAATTTTAAACACACTCATGGTCGGCACCTCAATCTCCGTTATAGTTGCATTGAACAATACCAACAGGAAATAAAACGGAATAGGTGCGAACAAAACTTTAAACCCTTGGTAGGTGATGTAAACAGTGGAATTTGAGTTCTGAAAAGGTGGTTCTTTTGTAAGGCATGCTAGGATTCCAGGAATCGTTACGAGCTTCGATTTGATATATATAAGACTCCTTTCGATACCCGAGTCAAAAGTTATGGTTGTTTAAAGTTACAACTCCTATTTATCAAATGTTATTTTTATAGTGTGAACAATAGAACCCTTCTTCAATTTGCAATCCTTTTTTTTTACGAAGAAGAAAGATTTATTGAACATGAAAATACAAATGAAGAAGAAGATACAATTATTTCAATGAGAAATAAGAAACGAAATCCAAAGATGAAAATAACATCAACAATTTCATAAATCCCCAATATTGAGATGACACCAAGGATGATTACTTCCTTTAATAAGTCGAATTCAATCATTCAATCAAGAACACCAGAAAGAAAAGAAAAAATCTTCCTAAAAAAGATTTTCATTAATGATATTAGTTCTTCCGCCGTCACAAGGCTCATGTTTTCTTTCATAAGCAACAAAACCCTAGACATAATGCAACTTTTGTGGGGCTATTTTGTTGTGAATTGTGCATAATCTATCCTTAAAGAATAAAAGCTTATAAGTACTTATGATAAATAAGAGAAATGAAATTTCACAATTCACTAAAAATAAAATCGCTAAACGTAAAAAGCCCATAATTAAATAACACAAAAATAATTGCTTTCAAAATTAATGTTTACATTTGATATTCCAAATCAATCCCTTGTGAAGGATCCTGAGAATATTTGCATGATGTTGAGAATATTTTGTGGATATTGAGAATCTTTAGAATAATTTTAAACACACTCTTGGTCGGCACCTCAATCTCCGTTATAGTTGCATTGAACAAAACCGGTAGGAAATAAAACGGAATAGGTGCGAACAAAACTTTAAACCCTCGGTAGGTGATGTAAACAGTGGAATTTGAGTTTTGAAAAGGTGGTTCTATTGTAAGGCATGCTGGGATTCCAGGAATCGTTACGAGCTTCGATTTGATATATTATAATACTCCTTTCGATACCCGAGTCAAAAGTTATGGTTGTTTAAAGTTACAACTCCTATTTATCAAATGTTTTTTTTATAGTGTGAACAATAGAACCCTTCTTCAATTTGCAATCCTTTTTTTTTACGAAGAATAAAGATTTATTGAACATGAAAATACAAATGAAGAAGAAGATACAATTATTTCAATGAGAAATAAGAAACGAAATCCAAAGATGAAAATAACATCAACAATTTCATAAATCCCCAATATTGAGATGACACCAAGGATGATTACTTCCTTTAATAAGTCGAATTCAATCATTCAATCAAGAACACCAGAAAGAAAAGAAAAAATCTTCCTAAAAAAGATTTTCATTAATGATATTAGTTCTTCCGCCGTCACAAGGCTCATGTTTTCTTTCATAAGCAACAAAACCCTAGACATAATGCAACTTTTGTGGGGCTATTTTGTTGTGAATTGTGCATAATCTATCCTTAAAGAATAAAAGCTTATAAGTACTTATGATAAATAAGAGAAATGAAATTTCACAATTCACTAAAAATAAAATCGCTAAACGTAAAAAGCCCATAATTAAATAACACAAAAATAATTGCTTTCAAAATTAATGTTTACATTTGATATTCCAAATCAATCCCTTGTGAAGGATCCGGAGAATATTTGCATGATGTTGAGAATATTTTGTGGATATTGAGAATCTTTAGAATAATTTTAAGCGCACTCTTGTTCGGCACCTCAATCTCCGTTATAGTCGCAATGAACAAAACCGGCAGGAATTAAAACGGAATAGGGGCGAACAAAAATTTAAACCATCGGTAGGTGATGTAAACAGTGGAATTTGCGTTTTGAAAAGGTGGTTCTTTCGTAAGGCATGCTGGGATTCCAGGAGTCGTTACGAACTTCGATTTGATATATTATAATACTCCTTTCGATACCCGAGTCAAAAGTTATGGTGGTTTAAAGTTACAACTCTTATTTATCAAATGTTTTTTTATAATGGGAACAATAGAACCCTTCTTCTCTTTGCAATCCCGTTTTTTTACGAAGAATAAAGATTTATTGAACATGAAAATACAAATGAAGAAGAAGATACAATTATTTCAATGAGAAATAAGAAACGAAATCCAAAGATGAAAATAACATCAACAATTTCATAAATCCTCAATATTGAGATGACACCAAGGATGATTACTTCCTTTAATAAGTCGAATTCAATCATTCAATCAAGAACACCAGAAAGAAAAGAAAAAATCTTCCTAAAAAAGATTTTCATTAATGATATTAGTTCTTCCGCCGTCACAAGGCTCATGTTTTCTTTCATAAGCAACAAAACCCTAGACATAATGCAACTTTTGTGGGGCTATTTTGTTGTGAATTGTGCATAATCTATCCTTAAAGAATAAAAGCTTATAAGTACTTATGATAAATAAGAGAAATGAAATTTCACAATTCACTAAAAATAAAATCGCTAAACGTAAAAAGCCCATAATTAAATAACACAAAAATAATTGCTTTCAAAATTAATGTTTACATTTGATATTCCAAATCAATCCCTCGTGAAGGATCCTGAGAATATTTGCATGATGTTGAGAATATTTTGTGGATATTGAGAATCATTAGAATAATTTTAAACACACTCTTGGTCGGCACCTCAATCTCCGTTATAGTTGCATTGAACAAAACCGGCAGGAAATAAAACGGAATAGGTGCTAACAAAAATTAAAACCCTCGGTAGGTGATGGAAACAGTGGAATTTGAATTTTGAAAAGGTGGTTCTATTGTAAGGCATGCTGGGATTCCAGGAATCGTTACGTGCTTCGATTTGATATATTATAATACTCCTTTCGATACCCGAGTCAAAAGTTATGGTTGTTTAAAGTTACAACTCCTATTTATCAAATGTTTTTTTTATAGTGTGAACAATAGAACCCTTCTTCTCTTTGCAATCCTTTTTTTTACGAAGAATAAAGATTTATTGAACATGAAAATACAAATGAAGAAGAAGATACAATTATTTCAATGAGAAATAAGAAACGAAATCCAAAGATGAAAATAACATCAACAATTTCATAAATCCCCAATATTGAGATGACACCAAGGATGATTACTTCCTTTAATAAGTCGAATTCAATCATTCAATCAAGAACACCAGAAAGAAAAGAAAAAATCTTCCTAAAAAAGATTTTCATTAATGATATTAGTTCTTCCGCCGTCACAAGGCTCATGTTTTCTTTCATAAGCAACAAAACCCTAGACATAATGCAACTTTTGTGGGGCTATTTTGTTGTGAATTGTGCATAATCTATCCTTAAAGAATAAAAGCTTATAAGTACTTATGATAAATAAGAGAAATGAAATTTCACAATTCACTAAAAATAAAATCGCTAAACGTAAAAAGCCCATAATTAAATAACACAAAAATAATTGCTTTCAAAATTAATGTTTACATTTGATATTCCAAATCAATCCCTTGTGAAGGATCCTGAGAATATTTGCATGATGTTGAGAATATTTTGTGGATATTGAGAATCTTTAGAATAATTTTAAACACACTCATGGTCGGCACCTCAATCTCCGTTATAGTTGCATTGAACAAAACCGGCAGGAAATAAAACGGAATAGGTGCGAACAAAACTTTAAACCCTCGGTAGGTGATGTAAACAGTGGAATTTGAGTTTTGAAAAGGTGGTTCTAGTGTAAGGCATGCGGGGATTCCAGGAATCATTACGAGCTTCGATTTGATATATTATAATACTCCTTTCGATACCCGAGTCAAAAGTTATGGTTGTTTGAAGTTACAACTCCTATTTATCAAATGTTTTTTTTATAGTGTGAACAATAGAACCCTTCTTCTCTTTGCAATCCTTTTTTTTACGAAGAAAAAAGATTTATTGAACATGAAAATACAAATGAAGAAGAAGATACAATTATTTCAATGAGAAATAAGAAACGAAATCCAAAGATGAAAATAACATCAACAATTTCATAAATCCCCAATATTGAGATGACACCAAGGATGATTACTTCCTTTAATAAGTCGAATTCAATCATTCAATCAAGAACACAAGAAAGAAATAAAAAATCTTCCTAAAAAAGATTTTCATTAATGATATTAGTTCTTCCGCCGTCACAAGGCTCATGTTTTCTTTCATAAGCAACAAAACCCTAGACATAATGCAACTTTTGTGGGGCTATTTTGTTGTGAATTGTGCATAATCTATCCTTAAAGAATAAAAGCTTATAAGTACTTATGATAAATAAGAGAAATGAAATTTCACAATTCACTAAAAATAAAATCGCTAAACGTAAAAAGCCCATAATTAAATAACACAAAAATAATTGCTTTCAAAATTAATGTTTACATTTGATATTCCAAATCAATCCCTTGTGAAGGATCCTGAGAATATTTGCATGATGTTGAGAATATTTTGTGGATATTGAGAATATTTAGAATAATTTTAAACACACTCATGGTCGGCACCTCAATCTACGTTATAGTTGGATTGAACAATACCGGCAGGAAATAAAACGGAATAGGTGCGAACAAAACTTTAAACCCTCGGTAGGTGATGTAAACAGTGGAATTTGAGTTTTGAAAAGGTGGTTCTATTGTAAGGCATGCTGGGATTCCAGGAATCGTTACGAGCTTCGATTTGATATATTATAATACTCCTTTCGATACCCGAGTCAAAAGTTATGGTTGTTTAAAGTTACAACTCCTATTTATCAAATGTTTTTTTTATAGTGTGAACAATAGAACCCTTCTTCAATTTGCAATCCTTTTTTTTTACGAAGAATAAAGATTTATTGAACATGAAAATACAAATGAAGAAGAAGATACAATTATTTCAATGAGAAATAAGAAACGAAATCCAAAGATGAAAATAACATCAACAATTTCATAAATCCTCAATATTGAGATGACACCAAGGATGATCACTTCCTTTAATAAGTCGAATTCAATCATTCAATCAAGAACACCAGAAAGAAAAGAAAAAATCTTCCTAAAAAATATTTTCATTAATGATATTAGTTCTTCGTCGGCCACAAGGCTCATGTTTTCTTTCATAAGCAACAAAACCCTAGACATAATGCAACTTTTGTGGGGCTATTTTGTTGTGAATTGTGCATAATCTATCCTTAAAGAATAAAAGCTTATAAGTACTTATGATAAATAAGAGAAATGAAATTTCACAATTCACTAAAAATAAAATCGCTAAACGTAAAAAGCCCATAATTAAATAACACAAAAATAATTGCTTTCAAAATTAATGTTTACATTTGATATTCCAAATCAATCCCTTTTGAAGGATCCTGAGAATATTTGCATGATGTTGAGAATATTTTGTGGATATTGAGAATCTTTAGAATAATTTTAAACACACTCTTGGTCGGCACCTCAATCTCCGTTATAGTTGCATTGAACAAAACCGATAGGAAATAAAACGGAATAGGTGCTAACAAAAATTTAAACCCTCGGTAGGTGATGTAAACAGTGGAATTTGAGTTTTGAAAAGGTGGTTCTATTGTAAGGCATGCTGGGATTCCAGGAATCGTTACGAGCTTCGATTTGATATATTATAAGACTCCTTTCGATACCCGAGTCAAAAGTTATGGTTGTTTAAAGTTACAACTCCTATTTATCAAATGTTTTTTTTATAGTGTGAACAATAGAACCCTTCTTCAATTTGCAATCCTTTTTTTTTACGAAGAAGAAAGATTTATTGAACATGAAAATACAAATGAAGAAGAAGATACAATTATTTCAATGAGAAATAAGAAACGAAATCCAAAGATGAAAATAACATCCACAATTTCATAAATCCCCAATATTGAGATGACACCAAGGATGATTACTTCCTTTAATAAGTCGAATTCAATCATTCAATCAAGAACACAAGAAAGAAAAGAAAAAATCTTCCTAAAAAAGATTTTCATTAATGATATTAGTTCTTCCGCCGTCACAAGGCTCATGTTTTCTTTCATAAGCAACAAAACCCTAGACATAATGCAACTTTTGTGGGGCTATTTTGTTGTGAATTGTGCATAATCTATCCTTAAAGAATAAAAGCTTATAAGTACTTATGATAAATAAGAGAAATGAAATTTCACAATTCACTAAAAATAAAATCGCTAAACGTAAAAAGCCCATAATTAAATAACACAAAAATAATTGCTTTCAAAATTAATGTTTACATTTGATATTCCAAATCAATCCCTTGTGAAGGATCCTGAGAATATTTGCATGATGTTGAGAATATTTTGTGGATATTGAGAATCTTTAGAATAATTTTAAACACACTCATGGTCGGCACCTCAATCTCCGTTATAGTTGCATTGAACAATACCGGCAGGAAATAAAACGGAATAGGTGCGAACAAAACTTTAAACCCTTGGTAGGTGATGTAAACAGTGGAATTTGAGTTTTGAAAAGGTGGTTCTATTGTAAGGCATGCTGGGATTCCAGGAATCGTTACGAGCTTCGATTTGATATATTATAAGACTCCTTTCGATACCCGAGTCAAAAGTTATGGTTGTTTAAAGTTACAACTCCTATTTATCAAATGTTTTTTTTATAGTGTGAACAATAGAACCCTTCTTCAATTTGCAATCCTTTTTTTTACGAAGAATAAAGATTTATTGAACATGAAAATACAAATGAAGAAGAAGATACAATTATTTCAATGAGAAATAAGAAACGAAATCCAAAGATGAAAATAACATCAACAATTTCATAAATCCCCAATATTGAGATGACACCAAGGATGATTACTTCCTTTAATAAGTCGAATTCAATCATTCAATCAAGAACACCAGAAAGAAAAGAAAAAAATCTTCCTAAAAAAGATTTTCATTAATGATATTAGTTCTTCCGCCGTCACAAGGCTCATGTTTTCTTTCATAAGCAACAAAACCCTTGACATAATGCAACTTTTGTTGGGCTATTTTGTTGTGAATTGTGCATAATCTATCCTTAAAGTATAAAAGCTTATAAGTACTTATGATAAATAAGAGAAATGAAATTTCACAATTCACTAAAAATAAAATCGCTAACAGTAAAATCGCCAAAATTAAATAACACAAAAATAATTGCTTTCAAAATTAATGTTTACATTTGATATTCCAAATCAATCCCTTGTGAAGGATCCTGAGAATATTTGCATGATGTTGAGAATATTTTGTGGATATTGAGAATCTTTAGAATAATTTTAAACACACTCTTGGTCGGCACCTCAATCTCCGTTATAGTTGCATTGAACAAAACCGGCAGGGAATAAAACGGAATAGGTGCGAACAAAACTTTAAACCCTCGGTAGGTGATGTAAACAGTGGAATTTGAGTTTTGAAAAGGTGGTTCTAGTGTAAGGCATGTGGGGATTCCAGGAATCATTACGAGCTTCGATTTGATATATTATAATACTCCTTTCGATACCCGAGTCAATAGTTATGGTTTTTTGAAGTTACAACTCCTATTTATCAAATGTTTTTTTTATAGTGTGAACAATAGAACCCTTCTTCTCTTTGCAATCCTTTTTTTTACGAAGAAGAAAGATTTATTGAACATCAAAATACAAATGAAGAAGAAGATACAATTATTTCAATGAGAAATAAGAAACGAAATCCAAAGATGAAAATAACATCCACAATTTCATAAATCCCCAATATTGAGATGACACCAAGGATGATTACTTCCTTTAATAAGTCGAATTCAATCATTCAATCAAGAACACAAGAAAGAAAAGAAAAAATCTTCCTAAAAAAGATTTTCATTAATGATATTAGTTCTTCCGCCGTCACAAGGCTCATGTTTTCTTTCATAAGTAACAAAACCCTAGATATAATGCAACTTTTGTTGGGCTATTTTGTTGTGAATTGTGCATAATCTATCCTTAAAGAATAAAAGCTTATAAGTACTTATGATAAATAAGAGAAATGAAATTTCACAATTCACTAAAAATAAAATCGCTAAACCTAAAAAGCCCATAATTAAATAACACAAAAATAATTGCTTTCAAAATTAATGTTTACATTTGATATTCCAAATCAATCCCTTGTGAAGGATCCTGAGAATATTTGCATGATGTTGAGAATATTTTGTGGATATTGAGAATCTTTAGAATAATTTTAAACACACTCATGGTCGGCACCTCAATCTCCGTTATAGTTGCATTGAACAATACCGGCAGGAAATAAAACGGAATAGGTGCGAACAAAACTTTAAACCCTTGGTAGGTGATGTAAACAGTGGAATTTGAGTTTTGAAAAGGTGGTTCTATTGTAAGGCATGCTGGGATTCCAGGAATCGTTACGAGCTTCGATTTGATATATTATAAGACTCCTTTCGATACCCGAGTCAAAAGTTATGGTTGTTTAAAGTTACAACTCCTATTTATCAAATGTTTTTTTTATAGTGTGAACAATAGAACCCTTCTTCAATTTGCAATCCTTTTTTTTTTACGAAGAAGAAAGATTTATTGAACATGAAAATACAAATGAAGAAGAAGATACAATTATTTCAATGAGAAATAAGAAACGAAATCCAAAGATGAAAATAACATCAACAATTTCATAAATCCCCAATATTGAGATGACACCAAGGATGATTACTTCCTTTAATAAGTCGAATTCAATCATTCAATCAAGAACACCAGAAAGAAAAGAAAAAATCTTCCTAAAAAAGATTTTCATTAATGATATTAGTTCTTCCGCCGTCACAAGGCTCATGTTTTCTTTCATAAGTAACAAAACCCTAGATATAATGCAACTTTTGTTGGGCTATTTTGTTGTGAATTGTGCATAATCTATCCTTAAAGAATAAAAGCTTATAAGTACTTATGATAAATAAGAGAAATGAAATTTCACAATTCACTAAAAATAAAATCGCTAACCGTAAAAAGGCCAAAATTAAATAACACAAAAATAATTGCTTTCAAAATTAATGTTTACATTTGATATACCAAATCAATCCCTTGTGAAGGATCCTGAGAATATTTGCATGATGTTGAGAATATTTTGTGGATATTGAGAATCTTTAGAATTATTTTAAACACACTCATGGTCGGCACCTCAATCTCCGTTATAGTTGCATTGAACAATACCGGCAGGAAATAAAACGGAATAGGTGCGAACAAAACTTTAAACCTTCGGTAGGTGATGTAAACAGTGGAATTTGAGTTTTGAAAAGGTGGTTCTATTGTAAGGCAGGCTGGGATTCCAGGAATCGTTACGAGCTTCGATTTGATATATTATAAGACTCCTTTCGATACCCGAGTCAAAAGTTATGGTTGTTTAAAGTTACAACTCCTATTTAGCAAATGTTTTTTTTATAGTGTGAACAATAGAACCCTTCTTCAATTTGCAATCCTTTTTTTTTACGAAGAATAAATATTTATTGAACATGAAAATACAAATGAAGAAGAAGATACAATTATTTCAATGAGAAATAAGAAACGAAATCCAAAGATGAAAATAACATCAACAATTTCATAAATCCCCAATATTGAGATGACACCAAGGATGATTACTTCCTATAATAAGTCGAATTCAATCATTCAATCAAGAACACCAGAAAAAAAAGAAAAAATCTTCCTAAAAAAGATTTTCATTAATGATATTAGTTCTTCCGCCGTCACAAGGCTCATGTTTTCTTTCATAAGCAACAAAACCTTAGACATAATGCAACTTTTGTGGGGCTATTGTGTTGTGAATTGTGCATAATCTATCCTTAAAGAATAAAAGCTTATAAGTACTTATGATTAATAAGAGAAATGAAATTTCACAATTCACTAAAAATAAAATCGCTAAACCTAAAAAGCCCATAATTAAATAACACAAAAATAATTGCTTTCAAAATTAATGTTTACATTTGATATTCCAAATCAATCCCTTGTGAAGGATCCGGAGAATATTTGCATGATGTTGAGAATATTTTGTGGATATTGAGAATCTTTAGAATAATTTTAAACACACTCATGGTCGGCACCTCAATCTCCGTTATAGTTGCATTGAACAATACCGACAGGAAATAAAATGGAATAGGTGCGAACAAAACTTTAAACCCTTGGTAGGTGATGTAAACAGTGGAATTTGAGTTTTGAAAAGGTGGTTCTATTGTAAGGCAGGCTAGGATTCTAGGAATCGTTACGAGCTTCGATTTGATATATTATAAGACTCCTTTCGATACCCGAGTCAAAAGTTATGGTTGTTTAAAGTTACAACTCCTATTTAACAAATGTTTTTTTTATAGTGTGAACAATAGAACCCTTCTTCAATTTGCAATCCTTTTTTTTTACGAAGAAGAAAGATTTATTGAACATGAAAATACAAATGAAGAAGAAGATACAATTATTTCAATGAGAAATAAGAAACGAAATCCAAAGATGAAAATAACATCAACAATTTCATAAATCCCCAATATTGAGATGACACCAAGGATGATCACTTCCTTTAATAAGTCGAATTCAATCATTCAATCAAGAACACCAGAAAGAAAAGAAAAAATCTTCCTAAAAAATATTTTCATTAATGATATTAGTTCTTCCGCCGTCACAAGGCTCATGTTTTCTTTCATAAGTAACAAAACCCTAGATATAATGCAACTTTTGTTGGGCTATTTTGTTGTGAATTGTGCATAATCTATCCTTAAAGAATAAAAGCTTATAAGTACTTATGATAAATAAGAGAAATGAAATTTCACAATTCACTAAAAATAAAATCCTTAAACATAAAAGGCCCATAGTTAAATAAAAAATAATAATTGCTTTCAAAATTAATGTTTACATTTGATATTCCAAATCAATCCCTTGTGAAGGATCCTGAGAATATTTGCATGATGTTGAGAATATTTTGTGGATATTGAGAATCTTTAGAATTATTTTAAACACACTCATGGTCGGCACCTCAATCTCCGTTATAGTTGCATTGAACAATACCGAAGTAAATAAAATGGAATAGATGCGAACAAACTTTTAAACCCTCGGTAGGTGATGTAAACAGTGGAATTTGAGTTTTGAAAAGGTGCTTCTATCGTAAGGCATGCTGTGATTCTAGGAATCGTTACGAGCTTCGATTTGATATATTATAATACTCCTTTCGAAATACGAGTCAAAAGTTATGGTTGTTTAAAGTTACAACTCCTATTTATCAAATTTTTTTTTTATAGTGTGGACAATACAATCCTTCTTCAATTTGCAAGTAATTTTTTTATGAAGAACAAAGATTTATTGAACATGAAAATACAAATGAAGAAGAAGATACAATTATTTCAATGAGAAATAAGAAACGAAATCAAAGATGAAAATAACATGAACAATTTGATAAGTACACAATGTTGAGATGACAGCAAGGATGATTGCTTCCTATAATAAGTCGAATTCAATCATTCAATCAAGAACAGTAGAAAAAAAAGAAAAAATCTTCCTAAAAAATATTTTCATTAATGATATTAGTTCTTCCGCCGTCACAAGGCTCATGTTTTCTTTCATAAGCAACAAAACCCTAGACATAATGCAATTTTTGTGGGGCTATTTTGTTGTGAATTGTGCATAATCTATTCTTCAAGAATAAAAGCATATAAGTACTTATGATAAATAAGAGAAATGAAATTTCACAATTCACTAAAAATAAAATCGCTAAACGTAAAAACCCCATAATTAAATAACACAAAAATAATTGCTTTCAAAATTAATGTTTACATTTGATATTCCAAATCAATCCCTTGTGAAGGATCTTGAGAATATTTGCATGATCTTGAGAATAATTTGTGGATATTGAGAATCTTTAGAATAATTTTAAACACACTCTTGGTCGGCACCTCAATCTCCGTTATAGTTGCATTGAACAAAACCGGCAGGAAATAAAACGGAATAGGTGCGAACAAAACTTTAAACCCTCGGTAGATGATGTAAACAGTGGAATTTGAGTTTTGAAAAGGTGGTCCAAGTGTAAGGCATGCAGGGATTCCAGGAATCATTACGAGCTTCGATTTGATATATTATAATACTTTTTTCGATACTCGAGTCAATAGTTATGGTTTTTTGAAGTTACAACTCCTATTTATCAAATGTTTTTTTATAGTGTGGACAATAGAACCCTTCTTCTCTTTGCAATCCTTTTTTTATGAAGAATAAAGATTTATTGAATATGAAAATACAAATGAAGAAGAAGATACAATTATTTCAAAGAGGAATAAGAATCGAAATCCAAAGATGAAAATAACATCAACAATTTCATAAATCTCCAATATTGAGATGACACCAAGGGTGATTAGTTCATTTAATAAGTCGAATGCAATCATTCAATAAAGAACACCAGAAAGAAAAGAAACAATCTTCCTAAAAAATATTATCATTAATGATATGAGTTATTCTGCCATCAGAAGGCTGTTGTTTTCTATCATAAGCAACAAAACCCTAGACGTAATGCAACTTTTGTGGGGCTATTTTGTTGTGAATTCTGCATAATTTATCTTTAAAGAATAAAAGCATATAAATAATTATGATAAATAAGACAAATGAAATTTCACAATTCACTAAAAATAAAATCGCTAAAGGTAAAAAGCTCATAACTAAAAAAAACAAAAATAATTGCTTTCAAAAATAATGTTTGCATTTGATATTCCAAATCAGTCCCTTTTGAAGGATCCAGAGAATATTTGTATGACCTTGAGAATATTTGGTGGATATTGAGAATCTTTAGAATATTTTTAAACACACTACTGGTTGGCCCCATAATCTCCGTTTTAGTTGCAATGAACCAAACAGGAAGTAAATAAAATGGAATAGGTGCGACCAAACTTTTAAACCCTCGGTAGGTGATTGAAATTGTAGAATTTGAGTTCGAAAAATGGGGTTCTATTGCAAGGCATGCTAAGATTCTAGGAATCGTTACGAGCTTCGATTTCATATATTATAATACTTCTTTCGATACCCGACTCAAAAGTTATGGTTGTTTAAAGTTACAACTCCGATTTATTATTTTTCTTTTTAAAGTGTGAACAACAGAACCCTTCTTCTCTTTACAACTCCTTTTTTTATGAAGAACAAAGATTTATTGTACATGAAATTACAAATGAAGAAGAAGATACAATTATTTCAAAGGGAACTACGAAACGAACTCCAAAGATGAAAATAACATCAACAAGTCCATAAAACCTCAACATTAAGATGCCACAAAGGATGATCACTTCCTTTGATTATTTGAATTCAGACATTCAATAAAGAACACGAGAAAGAGAAAAAAATCTTCTTAAAAAATATTATCATTAATGATATGAGTTCTTCCGCCATCAGAAGGCTGCTGTTTTCTATCATAAGCAACAAAACCCTAGACGTAATGCAACCTTTGTGGGGCTATTTTGTTGTGAATTGTGCATAATGCATCCTTAAAGAATAAAAGCATATAAATAATTATGATAAATAAGACAAATGAAATTTCACAATTCATTAAAAATAAAATCGCTACACGTAAAAAGCCCATAACTAAAAAAAAACAAATCTAATGGCTTTCAAAATTAATGTTTACATTTGATATTCCAAATCAATCCCTTGTGAAGGATCCTGAGAATATTTGTATGACCTTGAGAATATTTTGGTGGATATTGAGAATCTTTAGAATATTTTTAAACACCCTACTAGTTGGCACCATAATCTCCGTTATAGTTGCAATGAACCAAACAAGAAGTAAATAAAATGGAATAGGTGTGATCAAAATTTTAAACCCTCGGTAGGTGATTGAAATGGTAGAATTTGAGATCGAAAAACGGGGTTCTATTTCAAGGCATGCTAGGATTCTAGGAATCGTTTCGAGCTTCGATTTCATATATTATAATACTTCTTTCGATAGCCGACTCAAAAGTTATGGTTGTTTAAAGTTACAACTCCGATTTATCATTTTTCTTTAAACTGTGAACAACAGACCCCTTCTTCTCATTCCAAATCCTTTTTTTATGAAGAACAAAGATTTGTTGAACATGAAATTACAAATGAAGAATAAGATACAATTATTTCAAAGGGAACTACGAAACGAACTCCAAAGATGAAAATAACATCAACAAGTCCATAAAACCTCAACGTTAAGATGCCACCAAGGATGATCACTTCCTTTGATTATTTGAATTCGGACATTCAATAAAGAACACCAGAAAGAAAAGAAACAATCTTCCTAAAAAATATTATCATTAATGATATGAGTTCTTCCGCCATCAGAAGGCTGCTGTTTCTATCATAAGCAACAAAACCCTAGACGTAATGCAACTTTTGTGGGGCTATTTTGTTATGAATTGTGCATAATTTATCCTTAAAGAATAAAAGCATATAAATAATTATGATAAATAAGACAAATTAAATTTCACAATTCACTAAAAATAAAATCGCTAAATGTAAAAAGCCCATAACTAAAAAAAGACAAAACTAATGCTTTCAAAAATAATTTCACAATCCCTTGTGAAGGATCCTGAGAATATTTGTATGACCTTGAGAATATTTTGGTGGATATTGAGAATCTTTAGAATATTTTTAAACACACTATTGGTTGGCACCATAATCTCCGTTATAGTTGCAATGAACCAAACCGGAAGTAAATAAAATGGAATAGGTGCGACCAAAATTTTAAACCCTCGGTAGGTGATTGAAACGGTAGAATTTGAGTCCGAAAAAGGGGTTCTATTGCAAGGCATGCTAGGATTCTAGGAATCGTTACGAGCTTCGATTTCATATATTATAATACTTCTTTCGATACCCGAGTCAAAAGTTATGGTTGTTTAAAGTTACAACTCCGATTTATCATTTTTCTTTTTAAAGTGTGAACAACAGATCCCTTCTTCTCATTCCAACTCCTTGTTTTATGAAGAACAAAGATTTGTTGAACATGAAATTACAAATGAAGAAGAAGATACAATTATTTCAAAGGGAACTACGAAACGAACTCCAAAGATGAAAATAACATCAACAAGTCCATAAAACCTCAACATTAAGATGCCACAAAGGATGATCACTTCCTTTGATTATTTGAATTCGGACATTCAATAAAGAACACCAGAAAGAAAAAAAAATCTTCTTAAAAAATATTATCATTAATGATATGAGTTCTTCCGCCATTAGAAGGCTGCTGTTTTCTATCATAAGCAACAAAACCCTAGACCTAATGCAACCTTTGTGGGGCTATTTTGTTGTGAATTGTGCATAATGCATCCTTAAAGAATAAAAGCATATAAATAATTATGATAAATAAGACAAATGAAATTTCACAATTCACTAAAAATAAAATCGCTAAACGTAAAAGGCCCATAATTAAAAAAAACAAAAATAATTGCTTTGAAAATTAATCTTTACATTTGATATTCCAAATCAATCCCTTGTGAAGGATCCTGAGAATATTTGTATGACCTTGAGAATATTTTGGTGGATATTGAGAATCTTTAGAATATTTTTAAACACACTATTGGTTGGCAGCATAATCTCCCTTATAGTTGCAATGAACCAAACCGGAAGTAAATAAAATGGAATAGGTGCGACCAAAATTTTAAACCCTCGGTAGGTGATTGATACGGTAGAATTTGAGTCCGAAAAAGGGGTTCTATTGCAAGGCATGCTAGGATTCTAGGAATCGTTACGAGCTTCGATTTCATATATTATAATACTTCTTTCGATACCCGAGTCAAAAGTTATGGTTCTTTAAAGTTACAACTCCGATTTATCATTTTTACTTTTAAAGTGTGAACATGAGTTCCCTTCTTCTCATTCCAACTCCTTGTTTCATGAAGAACAAAGATTTATTGAACATGAAATTACAAATGAAGAATAAGATACAATTATTTCAAAGGGAACTACGAAACGAACTCCAAAGATGAAAATAACATCAACAAGTCCATAAAACCTCAACATTAAGATGCCACCAAGGATGATCACTTCCTTTGATTATTTGAATTCGGACATTCAATAAAGAACAAAAGAAAGAAAAGAAAAAATCTTCTAAAAAATATTATCATTAATGATATGAGTTCTTCCGCCATCAGAAGGCTGCTATTTTCTATCATAAGCAACAAAACCCTAGACGTAATGCAACCTTTGTGGGGCTATTTTGCTGTGAATTGTGCATAATGCATCCTTAAAGAATAAAAGCATATAAATAATTATGAAAAATAAGACAAATGAAATTTCAAAATTCACTAAAAATAAAATCGCTAAACGTAAAAAGCCCATAACTAAAAAAAACAAATCTAATGGCTTTCAAAAATAATTTCACAATCACATGTGAAGGATCCAGAGAATATTTGTATGACCTTGAGAATATTTGGTGGATATTGAGAATCTTTAGAATATTTTTAAACACACTACTGGTTGGCACCATAATCTCCGTTATAGTTGCAATGAACCAAACAGGAAGTAAATAAAATGGAATAGGTGCGACCAAAATTTTAAACCCTCGGTAGGTGATTAAAACGGTAGAATTTGTGTTCGAAAAATGGGGCTCTATCGCAAGGCATGCTATGATACTAGGAATCGTTACGAGCTTCGATTTCATATATTATAATACTTCTTTCGATACCCGAGTCAAAAGGTATGGTTGTTTTAAGTTACAACTCCGATTTATCATTTTTCTTTTTAAACTGTGAACAACAGACCCCTTCTTCTCATTCCAACTAATTTTTTCATGAAGAACAAAGATTTATTGAACATGAAATTACAAATGAAGAATAAGATACAATTATTTCAAAGGGAACTACGAAACGAACTCCAAAGATGAAAATAACATCAACAAGTCCATAAAACCTCAACATTAAGATGCCACCAAGGATGATCACTTCCTTTGATTATTTGAATTCGGACATTCAACAAAGAACACCAGAAAGATAAAAAAATCTTCTTAAAAAATATTATCATTAATGATATGAGTTCTTCCGCCATCAGAAGGTTGTTGTTTTTTATCATAAGCAACAAAACCCTAGACGTAATGCAACCTTTGTGGGGCTATTTTGTTGTGAATTGTGCATAATGCATCCTTAAAGAATAAAAGCATATAAATAATTATGATAAATAAGACAAATGAAATTTCACAATTCATTAAAAATAAAATCGCTACACGTAAAAAGCCAATAACTAAAAAAAACAAAACTAATTGCTTTCAAAAAATAATTTCAGAATCCCTTGTGAAGGATCCTGAGAATATTTGTATGACCTTGAGAATATTTTGGTGGATATTGAGAATCTTTAGAATATTTTTAAACACCCTACTAGTTGGCACCATAATCTCCGTTATAGTTGCAATGAACCAAACCGGAAGTAAATAAAATGGAATAGGTGCGGCCAAAATTTTAAACCCTCGGTAGGTGATTGAAACGGTAGAATTTGAGTCCGAAAAAGGGGTTCTTTTGCAAGGCATGCTAGGATTCTAGGAATCGTTACGAGCTTCGATTTCATATATCATAATACTTCTTTCGATACCCGAGTCAAAAGTTATGGTTGTTTAAAGTTACAACTCCGATTTATCATTTTTCTTTTTAAAGTGTGAACAACAGATCCCTTCTTCTCATTCCAACTCCTTTTTTTATGAAGAACAAAGATTTGTTGAACATGAAATTACAAATGAAGAAGAAGATACAATTATTTCGAAGGGAACTACGAAACGAACTCCAAAGATGAAAATAACATCAACAAGTCCATAAAACCTCAACATTAAGATGCCACAAAGGATGATCACTTCCTTTGATTATTTGAATTCGGACATTCAATAAAGAACACCAGAAAGATAAAAAAATCTTCTTAAAAAATATTATCATTAATGATATGAGTTCTTCCGCCATCAGAAGGCTGCTGTTTTCTATCATAAGCAACAAAACCCTAGACCTAATGCAACCTTTGTGGGGCTATTTTGTTGTGAATTGTGCATAATGCATCCTTAAAGAATAAAAGCATATAAATAATTATGATAAATAAGACAAATGAAATTTCACAATTCACTAAAAATAAAATCGCTAAACGTAAAAAGCCCATAATTAAAAAAAACAAATCTAATGGCTTTCAAAAATAATTTCACAATCACATGTGAAGGATCCAGAGAATATTTGTATGACCTTGAGAATATTTGGTGGATATTGAGAATCTTTAGAATATTTTTAAACACACTACTGGTTGGCACCATAATCTCCGTTATAGTTGCAATGAACCAAACAGGAAGTAAATAAAATGGAATAGGTGCGACCAAAATTTTAAACCCTCGGTAGGTGATTAAAACGGTAGAATTTGTGTTCGAAAAATGGGGCTCTATCGCAAGGCATGCTATGATACTAGGAATCGTTACGAGCTTCGATTTCATATATTATAATACTTCTTTCGATACCCGAGTCAAAAGGTATGGTTGTTTTAAGTTACAACTCCGATTTAGCATTTTTCTTTTTAAACTGTGAACAGTAGACCCCTTCTTCTCATTCCAACTAATTTTTTCATGAAGAACAAAGATTTATTGAACATGAAATTACAAATGAAGAATAAGATACAATTATTTCAAAGGGAACTACGAAACGAACTCCAAAGATGAAAATAACATCAACAAGTCCATAAAACCTCAACATTAAGATGCCACCAAGGATGATCACTTCCTTTGATTATTTGAATTCGGACATTCAATAAAGAACACCAGAAAGAAAAAAATATCTTCTTAAAAAATATTATCATTAATGATATGAGTTCTTCCGCCATCAGAAGGCTGTTGTTTTCTATCATAAGCAACAAAACCCTAGACGTAATGCAACTTTTGTGGGGCTATTTTGTTGTGAATTGTGCATAATGCATCCTTAAAGAATAAAAGCATATAAATAATTATGAAAAATAAGACAAATGAAATTTCACAATTCACTAAAAATAAAATCGCTAAACGTAAAAAGCCTATAACTAAAAAAAACAAAACTAATTGCTTTCAAAAATAATGTTTACATTTGATATACCAAATCCCTTGTGAAGGATCCTGAGAATATTTGTATGACCTTGAGAATATTTTGGTGGATATTGAGAATCTTTAGAATATTTTTAAACACACTATTGGTTGGCACCATAATCTCCGTTATAGTTGCAATGAACCAAACCGGAAGTAAATAAAATGGAATAGGTGCGACCAAAATTTTAAACCCTCGGTAGGTGATTGAAACGGTAGAATTTGAGTCCGAAAAAGGGGTTCTATTGCAAGGCATGCTAGGATTCTAGGAATCGTTACGAGCTTCGATTTCATATATTATAATACTTCTTTCGATACCCGAGTCAAAAGTTATGGTTGTTTAAAGTTACAACTCCGATTTATCATTTTTCTTTTTAAAGTGTGAACAGCAGATCCCTTCTTCTCATTCCAACTCCTTGTTTTATGAAGAACAAAGATTTGTTGAACATGAAATTACAAATGAAGAAGAAGATACAATTATTTCAAAGGGAACTACGAAACGAACTCCAAAGATGAAAATAACATCAACAAGTCCATAAAACCTCAACATTAAGATGCCACAAAGGATGATCACTTCCTTTGATTATTTGAATTCGGACATTCAATAAAGAACACCAGAAAGAAAAAAATATCTTCTTAAAAAATATTATCATTAATGATATGAGTTCTTCCGCCATCAGAAGGCTGCTGTTTTCTATCATAAGCAACAAAACCCTAGACCTAATGCAACCTTTGTGGGGCTATTTTGTTGTGAATTGTGCATAATGCATCCTTAAAGAATAAAAGCATATAAATAATTATGATAAATAAGACAAATGAAATTTCACAATTCACTAAAAATAAAATCGCTAAACGTAAAAAGCCCATAACTAAAAAAAACAAAACTAATTGCTTTCAAAAATAATTTCACAATCCCTTGTGAAGGATCCTGAGAATATTTGTATGACCTTGAGAATATTTTGGTGGATATTGAGAATCTTTAGAATATTTTTAAACACACTATTGGTTGGCACCATAATCTCCGTTATAGTTGCAATGAACCAAACCGGAAGTAAATAAAATGGAATAGGTGCGACCAAAATTTTAAACCCTCGGTAGGTGATTGAAACGGTAGAATTTGAGTCCGAAAAAGGGGTTCTATTGCAAGGCATGCTAGGATTCTAGGAATCGTTACGAGCTTCGATTTCATATATTATAATACTTCTTTCGATACCCGAGTCAAAAGTTATGGTTGTTTAAAGTTACAACTCCGATTTATCATTTTTCTTTTTAAACTGTGAACAGCAGACCCCTTCTTCTCATTCCAACTACTTTTTTTATGAAGAACAAAGATTTGTTGAACATGAAATTACAAATGAAGAATAAGATACAATTATTTCAAAGGGAACTACGAAACGAACTCCAAAGATGAAAATAACATCAACAAGTCCATAAAACCTCAACATTAAGATGCCACCAAGGATGATCACTTCCTTTGATTATTTGAATTCGGACATTCAATAAAGAACACCAGAAAGAAAAAAAAAATCTTCTTAAAAAATATTATGATTAATGATATGAGTTCTTCCGCCATCAAAAGGCTGCTGTTTTCTATTATAAGTAACAAAACCCTAGACCTAATGCAACCTTTGTGGGGCTATTTTGTTGTGAATTGTGCATAATGCATCCTTAAAGAATAAAAGCATATAAATAATTATGATAAATAAGACAAATGAAATTTCACAATTCACTAAAAATAAAATCGCTAAACGTAAAAGGCCCATAATTAAAAAAAACAAATCTAATGGCTTTCAAAAATAATTTCACAATCACATGTGAAGGATCCAGAGAATATTTGTATGACCTTGAGAATATTTGGTGGATATTGAGAATCTTTAGAATATTTTTAAACACACTACTGGTTGGCACCATAATCTCCGTTATAGTTGCAATGAACCAAACAGGAAGTAAATAAAATGGAATAGGTGCGACCAAAATTTTAAACCCTCGGTAGGTGATTGAAACCGTAGAATTTGCGTTCGAAAAATGGAGTTCTATTGCAAGGCATGCTAGGATTCTAGGAATCGTTACGTTCTTTGATTTCATATATTATAATACTTCTTTCGATACCCGAGTCAAAAGTTATGGTTGTTTAAAGTTACAACTCTGATTTATCATTTTTCTGTTTAAAGTGTGAACAGCAGATCCCTTCTTCTCATTCCAACTCCTTGTTTTATGAAGAACAACGATTTGTTGAACATGAAATTACAAATGAGGAAGAAGATACAATTATTTCAAAGGGAACTAAGAAACGAACTCCAAAGATGAAAATAACATCAACAAGTCCATAAAACCTTAACATTAAGATGCCACAAAGGGAGATCACTTCTTTTGATTATTTGAATTCGGACATTTAACAAAGAACACCAGAAAGAAAAGAAACAATCTTCCTAAAAAATATTATCATTAATGATATGAGTTCTTCTGCCATTAGAAGGCTGTTGTTTTCTATCATAAGCAACAAAACCCTAGACGTAAAGCAACCTTTGTGGGGCTATTTTGTTGTGAATTGTGCATAATACATCCTTAAAGAATAAAAGCATATAAATAATTAAAATAAATAAGACAAATGAAATTTCACAATTCACTAAAAATAAAATCGATAAACGTAAAAGCCCAAAATTAAAAAAAACAAAACTAATGGCTTTCAAAAATAATTTCACAATCACATGTGAAGGATCCAGAGAATATTTGTATGACCTTGAGAATATTTGGTGGATATTGAGAATCTTTAGAATATTTTTAAACACACTACTGGTTGGCCCCATAATCTCCGTTTTAGTTGCAATGAACCAAACAGGAAGTAAATAAAATGGAATAGGTGCGACCAAACTTTTAAACCCTCGGTAGGTGATTGAAATTGTAGAATTTGAGTTCGAAAAACGGGGTTCTATTGCAAGGCATGCTAAGATTCTAGGAATCGTTACGAGCTTCGACACCCGACTCAAAAGTTATGGTTGTTTAAAGTTACAACTCCGATTTATTATTTTTCTTTTTAAAGTGTGAACAGTAGAACCCTTCTTCTCTTTCCAACTCCTTTTTTTATGATGAACAAAGATTTATTGTACATGAAATTACAAATGAAGAAGAAGATACAATTATTTCAAAGGGAACTACGAAAGGAACTCCAAAGATGAAAATAACATCAACAAGTCCATAAAACCTCAACATTAAGATCCACCAAGGATGATCACTTCCTTTGATTATTTGAATTCGGACATTCAATAAAGAACACCTGAAAGAAAAGAAACAATCTTCCTAACAAATATTATCATTAATGATATGAGTTCTTCCGCCATTAGAAGGCTGCTGTTTTCTATCATAAGCAACAAAACCCTAGACGTAATGCAACCTTTGTGGGGCTATTTTGTTGTGAATTGTGCATAATACATCCTTAAAGAATAAAAGCATATAAATAATTATGATAAATAAGACAAATGAAATTTCACAATTCACTAAAAATAAAATCGATAAACGTAAAAGCCCATAATTAAAAAAAACAAAACTAATTGCTTTCAAAAATAATTTCACAATCACATGTGAAGGATCCAGAGAATATTTGTATGACCTTGAGAATATTTGGTGGATATTGAGAATCTTTAGAATATTTTAAAACACACTACTGGTTGGCCCCATAATCTTCGTTTTAGTTGCAATGAACCAAACCGTAAGTAAATAAAATGGAATAGGTGCGACCAAAATTTTAAACCCTCGGTAGGTGATTGAAATGGTAGAATTTGAGTTCAATAAATGTAGTTCTATCGCAAGGCATGCTAGGATTCTAGGAATCGTTACGAGCTTGGATTTCGTATATTATAGTACTTTTTCGATACCCGAGTCAAAAGTTATGGTTGTTTAAAGTTACAACTCCGATTTATCATTTTTCTTTTTAAAGTGTGAACAGCAGATCCCTTCTTCTGATTCCGACTCCTTGTTTTATGAAGAACAAAGATTTCTTGAACACGAAATTACAAATGAAGAAGAAGATACAATTATTTCGAAGGGAACTACGAAACGAACTCGAAAGATGAAAATAACATCAACAAGTCCATAAAACTTCAACATTAAGATCCACAAAGGATGATCACTTCCTTTGATTATTTGAATTCGGACATTCAATAAAGAACACATGAAAGAAAAGAAACAATCTTCCTAACAAATATTATCATAAATGATATGAGTTCTTCTGCCATCAGAAGGCTGCTGTTTTCTATCATAAGCAACAAAACCCTAGACGTAATGGAACTTTTGTGGGGCTATTTTGTTGTGAATTGTGCATAATTTATCCTTAAAGAATAAAAGCATATAAATAATTACGATAAATAAGACAAATGAAATTTCACAATTCACTAAAAATAAAATCGATAAACGTAAAAGCCCTTAATTAAAAAAAACAAAACTAGTTGCTTTCAAAAATAATTTCACAATCACATGTAAAGGATCTAGAGAATATTTGTATGACCTTGAGAATATTTGGTGGATATTGAGAATCTTTAGAATATTTTTAAACACACTACTCGTTGGCCCCATAATCTCCGTTTTAGTTGCAATGAACCAAACCGGAAGTAAAATAAATGGAATAGGTGCGACCAAAATCTTCAACCCTCGGTAGGTGATTGAAATGGTAGAATTTGAGTTCGAAAAATGGAGTTCTATCGCAAGGCATGCTAGGATTCTAGGAATCGTTACGAGCTTTGATTTTATATATTATAATACTTCTTTTGATACCCGAGTCAAAAGTTATGGTTGTTTAAAGTTACAACTCCGATTTATTATTTTTCTTTTTAAAGTGTGAACAGCAGACCCTTCTTCTCTTTCCAACTCCTGTTTTTATGAAGAACAAAGATTTATTGTACATGAAATTACAAATGAAGAAGAAGATACAATTATTTCAAAGGGAACTACGAAACGAACTCTAAAGATGAAAATAACATCAACAAGTCCATAAAACCTCAAAGTTAAGATCCACCAAGGATGATCACTTCCTTTGATTATTTGAATTCGGACATTCAATAAAGAGCACATGAAAGAAAAGAAACAATCTTCCTAAAAAATATTATCATTAATGATATGAGTTCTTCCGCCATCAGAAGGCTGCTGTTTTCTATCATAAGCAACAAAACCCTAGACGTAATGCAACCTTTGTGGGGCTATTTTGTTGTGAATTGTGCATAATGCATCCTTAAAGAATAAAAGCATATAAATAATTATGATAAATAAGACAAATGAAATTTCACAATTCACTAAAAATAAAATCGCTAAACGTAAAAAGCCCATAATTAAAAAAAACAAAACTAATTGCTTTCAAAAATAATTTCACAATCACTTGTGAAGGATCCTGAGAATATTTGTATGACCTTGAGAATATTTGGTGGATATTGAGAATCTTTAGAATATTTTTAAACACACTACTGGTTGGCTCCATAATCTCCGTTATAGTTGCAATGAACCAAACCGGAAGTAAATAAAATGGAATAGGTGCGACCAAAATTTTAAACCCTCGGTAGGTGATTGAAACGGTAGAATTTGAGTTCAAAAAATGGGGCTCTATCGCAAGGCATGCTAGGATTCTAGGAATCGTTACGAGCTTCGATTTCATATATTATAATACTTCTTTCGATACCCGAGTCAAAAGTTATGGTTGTTTAAAGTTACAACTCCGATTTATCATTTTTCTTTTTAAAGTGTGAAGAACAGATCCCTTCTTCTCATTCCAACTCCTTGTTTTATGAAGAACAAAGATTTGTTGAACATGAAATTACAAATGAAGAAGAAGATACAATTATTTCAAAGGGAACTACGAAGCGAACTCCAAAGATGAAAATAACATCAACAAGTCCATAAAACCTTAACATTAAGATGCCACAAAGGATGATCACTTCCTTTGATTATTTGAATTCGGACATTCAATAAAGAACACCAGAAAGAAAAGAAACAATCTTCCTAAAAAATATTATCATTAATGATATGAGTTCTTCCGCCATTAGAAGGCTGCTGTTTTCTATCATAAGCAACAAAACCCTAGACGTAATGCAACCTTTGTGGGGCTATTTTGTTGTGAATTGTGCATAATACATCCTTAAAGAATAAAAGCATATAAATAATTATGATAAATAAGACAAATGAAATTTCACAATTCACTAAAAATAAAATCGATAAACGTAAAAGCCCATAAATAAAAAAAACAAAACTAGTTGCTTTCAAAAATAATTTCACAATCACATGTGAAGGATCCAGAGAATATTTGTATGACCTTGAGAATATTTGGTGGATATTGAGAATCTTTAGAATATTTTTAAACACACTACTGGTTGGCCCCATAATCTCCGTTTTAGTTGCAATGAACCAAACCGGAAGTAAAATAAATGGAATAGGTGCGACCAAAATCTTCAACCCTCGGTAGGTGATAGAAATGGTAGAATTTGAGTTCGAAAAATGGAGTTATATCGCAAGCCATGCTAGGATTTTAGGAATCGTTACGAGCTTTGATTTCATATATTATAATACTTCTTTTGATACCCGAGTCAAAAGTTATGGTTGTTTAAAGTTACAACTCCGATTTATTATTTTTCTTTCTAAAGTGTGAACAGCAGACCCTTCTTCTCTTTCGAACTCCTGTTTTTATGAAGAACAAAGATTTATTGTACATGAAATTACAAATGAAGAAGAAGATACAATTATTTCAAAGGGAACTACGAAACGAACTCTAAAGATGAAAATAACATCAGCAAGTCCATAAAACCTCAAAATTAAGATCCACCAAGGATGATCACTTCCTTTGATTATTTGAATTCGGCCATTCAATAAAGAACACATGAAAGAAAAGAAACAATCTTACTAACAAATATTATCATTAATGATATGAGTTCTTCCGCCATCAGAAGGCTGCTGTTTTCTATCATAAGCAACAAAACCCTAGACGTAATGCAACCTTTGTGGGGCTATTTTGTTGTGAATTGTGCATAATGCATCCTTAAAGAATAAAAGCATATAAATAATTATGATAAATAAGACAAATGAAATTTCACAATTCACTAAAAATAAAATCGCTAAACGTAAAAAGCCCATAATTAAAAAAAACAAAACTAATTGCTTTCAAAAATAATTTCACAATCACTTGTGAAGGATCCTGAGAATATTTGTATGACCTTGAGAATATTTGGTGGATATTGAGAATCTTTAGAATATTTTTAAACACACTACTGGTTGGCCCCATAATCTCCGTTTTAGTTGCAATGAACCAAACAGGAAGTAAATAAAATGGAATAGGTGCGACCAAAATTTTAAACCCTCGGTAGGTGATTGAAATGGTAGAATTTGAGTTCGAAAAATGGAGTTTTATCGTAAGGCATGCTAGGATTCTAGGAATCGTTACGAGCTTGGGTTTCATATATTATAATACTTCTTTCGATACCCGAGTCAAAAGTTATGGTTCTTTAAAGTTACAACTCCGATTTATCATTTTTCTTTTTAAAGTGTGAACATCAGATCCCTTCTTCTCATTCCAACTCCTTGTTTTATGAAGAACAAAGATTTGTTGAACATGAAATTACAAATGAAGAAGAAGATACAATTATTTCAAAGGGAACTACGAAACGAACTCCAAAGATGAAAATAACATCAACAAGTCCATAAAACCTCAACATTAAGATGCCACAAAGGATGATCACTTCCTTTGATTATTTGAATTCGGACATTCAATAAAGAACACATGAAAGAAAAGAAACAATCTTCCTAACAAATATTATCATTAATGATATGAGTTCTTCCGCCATTAGAAGGCTGCTGTTTTCTATCATAAGCAACAAAACCCTAGACGTAATGCAACCTTTGTGGGGATATTTTGTTGTGAATTGTGCATAATACATCCTTAAAGAATAAAAGCATATAAATAATTATGATAAATAAGACAAATGAAATTTCACAATTCACTAAAAATAAAATCGATAAACGTAAAAGCCCATAATTAAAAAAAACAAAACTAATTGCTTTCAAAAATAATTTCACAATCACATATGAAGGATCCAGAGAATATTTGTATGACCTTGAGAATATTTGGTGGATATTGAGAATCTTTAGAATATTTTAAAACACACTACTGGTTGGCCCCACAATCTCTGCTTTAGTTGCAATGAACCAAACCAGAAGTAAATAAAATGGAATAGGTGCGACCAAAATTTTAAACCCTCGGTAGGTGATTGAAATGGTAGAATTTGAGTTCGAAAAATGGAGTTCTATCGCAAGGCATGCTAGGATTCTAGGAATCGTTACGAGCTTGGATTTCATATATTATAATACTTCTTTCGATACCCGAGTCAAAAGTTATGGTTCTTTAAAGTTACAACTCCGATTTATCATTTTTCTTTTTAAAGTGTGAACATCAGATCCCTTCTTCTGATTCCAACTCCTTGTTTTATGAAGAACAAAGATTTGTTGAACATGAAATTACAAATGAAGAAGAAGATACAATTATTTCAAAGGGAACTACGAAACGAACTCCAAAGATGAAAATAACATCAACAAGTCCATAAAACCTCAACATTAAGATGCCACAAAGGATGATTACTTCCATTGATTATTTGAATTCGGACATTCAATAAAGAACACATGAAAGAAAAGAAACAATCTTCCTAACAAATATTATCATTAATGATATGAGTTCTTCCGCCATTAGAAGGCTGCTGTTTTCTATCATAAGCAACAAAACCCTAGACGTAATGCAACCTTTGTGGGGCTATTTTGTTGTGAATTGTGCATAATACATCCTTAAAGAATAAAAGCATATAAATAATTATGATAAATAAGACAAATGAAATTTCACAATTCACTAAAAATAAAATCGATAAACGTAAAAGCCCATAAATAAAAAAAACAAAACTAGTTGCTTTCAAAAATAATTTCACAATCACATGTGAAGGATCCAGAGAATATTTGTATGACCTTGAGAATATTTGGTGGATATTGAGAATCTTTAGAATATTTTTAAACACACTACTGGTTGGCCCCATAATCTCCGTTTTAGTTGCAATGAACCAAACCGGAAGTAAAATAAATGGAATAGCTGCGACCAAAATCTTCAACCCTCGGTAGGTGATTGAAATGGTAGAATTTGAGTTCGAAAAATGGAGTTCTATCGCAAGGCATGCTAGGATTCTAGGAATCGTTACGAGCTTGGATTTCATATATTATAATACTTCTTTCGATACCCGAGTCAAAAGTTATGGTTCTTTAAAGTTACAACTCCGATTTATCATTTTTCTTTTTAAAGTGTGAACATCAGTTCCCTTCTTCTCATTCCAAATCCTTTTTTTATGAAGAACAAAGATTTGTTGAACATGAAATTACAAATGAAGAATAAGATACAATTATTTCAAAGGGAACTACGAAACGAACTCCAAAGATGAAAATAACATCAACAAGTCCATAAAACCTCAACATTAAGATCCACCAAGGATGATCACTTCCTTTGATTATTTGAATTCGGTCATTCAATAAAGAACACCTGAAAGAAAAGAAACAATCTTCCTAAAAAATATTATCATTAATGATATGAGTTCTTCCGCCATCAGAAGGCTGCTGTTTTCTATCATAAGCAATAAAACCCTAGACGTAATGCAACCTTTGTGGGGCTATTTTGTTGTGAATTGTGCATAATGCATCCTTAAAGAATAAAAGCATATAAATAATTATGATAAATAAGACAAATGAAATTTCACAATTCATTAAAAATAAAATCGCTACACGTAAAAGCCCATAATTAAAAAAAAACAAAACTAATTGCTTTCAAAAATAATTTCACAATCACATGTGAAGGATCCAGAGAATATTTGTATGACCTTGAGAATATTTGGTGGATATTGAGAATCTTTAGAATATTTTTAAACACACTACTGGTTGGCACCATAATCTCCGTTATAGTTGCAATGAACCAAACCGGAAGTAAATAAAATGGAATAGGTGCGACCAAAATTTTAAACCCTCGGTAGGTGATTAAAACGGTAGAATTTGTGTTCGAAAAATGGGGCTCTATCGCAAGGCATGATGTGATACTAGGAATCGTTACGAGCTTCGATTTCATATATTATAATACTTCTTTCGATACCCGAGTCAAAAGTTATGGTTGTTTAAAGTTACAACTCCGATTTATCATTTTTCTTTTTAAAGTGTGAACAGCAGATCCCTTCTTCTCATTCCAACTCCTTGTTTTATGAAGAACAAAGATTTGTTGAACATGAAATTACAAATGAAGAAGAAGATACAATTATTTCAAAGGGAACTACGAAACGAACTCCAAAGATGAAAATAACATCAACAAGTCCATAAAACCTCAACATTAAGATGCCACAAAGGATGATCACTTCCTTTGATTATTTGAATTCGGACATTCAATAAAGAACACCAGAAAGAAAAGAAACAATCTTCCTAAAAAATATTATCATTAATGATATGAGTTCTTCCGCCATCAGAAGGCTGCTGTTTTCTATCATAAGCAACAAAACCCTAGACGTAATGCAACCTTTGTGGGGCTATTTTGTTGTGAATTGTGCATAATGCATCCTTAAAGAATAAAAGCATATAAATAATTATGATAAATAAGACAAATGAAATTTCACAATTCACTAAAAATAAAATCGCTAAACGTAAAAAGCCCATAATTAAAAAAAACAAAACTAATTGCTTTCAAAAATAATTTCACAATCACATGTGAAGGATCCAGAGAATATTTGTATGACCTTGAGAATATTTGGTGGATATTGAGAATCTTTAGAATATTTTAAAACACACTACTGGTTGGCCCCATAATCTCCGTTTTAGTTGCAATGAACCAAACCAGAAGTAAATAAAATGGAATAGGTGCGACCAAAATTTTAAACCCTCGGTAGTTGATTGAAATGGTAGAATTTGAGTTCGAAAAATGGAGTTCTATCGCAAGGCATGCTAGGATTCTAGGAATCGTTACGAGCTTGGATTTCGTATATTATAATACTTCTTTCGATACCCGAGTCAAAAGTTATGGTTCTTTAAAGTTACAACTCCGATTTATCATTTTTCTTTTTAAAGTGTGAATAGCAGATCCCTTCTTCTCATTCCAACTCCTTGTTTTATGAAGAACAAAGATTTGTTGAACATGAAATTACAAATGAAGAAGAAGATACAATTATTTCAAAGGGAACTACGAAACGAACTCCAAAGATGAAAATAACATCAACAAGTCCATAAAACCTCAACATTAAGATGCCACAAAGGATGATCACTTCCTTTGATTATTTGAATTCGGACATTCAATAAAGAACACCAGAAAGAAAAGAAACAATCTTCCTAAAAAATATTATCATTAATGATATGAGTTCTTCCGCCATCAGAAGGCTGCTATTTTCTATCATAAGCAACAAAACCCTAGACGTAATGCAACCTTTGTGGGGCTATTTTGTTGTGAATTGTGCATAATGCATCCTTAAAGAATAAAAGCATATAAATAATTATGATAAATAAGACAAATGAAATTTCACAATTCACTAAAAATAAAATCGCTAAACGTAAAAGCCCATAATTAAAAAAAACAAAACTAATTGCTTTCAAAAATAATTTCACAATAACATATGAAGGATCCAGAGAATATTTGTATGACCTTGAGAATATTTGGTGGATATTGAGAATCTTTAGAATATTTTAAAACACACTACTGGTTGGCCCCATAATCTCCGTTTTAGTTGCAATGAACCAAACCAGAAGTAAATAAAATGGAATAGGTGCGACCAAAATTTTAAACCCTCGGTAGTTGATTGAAATGGAAGAATTTGAGTTCGAAAAATGGAGTTCTATCCCAAGGCATGCTAGGATTCTAGGAATCGTTACGAGCTTGGATTTCGTATATTATAATACTTCTTTCGATACCCGAGTCAAAAGTTATGGTTCTTTAAAGTTACAACTCCGATTTATCATTTTTCTTTTTAAAGTGTGAATAGCAGATCCCTTCTTCTCATTCCAACTCCTTGTTTTATGAAGAACAAAGATTTGTTGAACATGAAATTACAAATGAAGAAGAAGATACAATTATTTCAAAGGGAACTACGAAACGAACTCCAAAGATGAAAATAACATCAACAAGTCCATAAGACCTCAACATTAAGATGCCACAAAGGATGATCACTTCCTTTGATTATTTGAATTCGGACTTTCAATAAAGAACACCAGAAAGAAAAGAAACAATCTTCCTAAAAAATATTATCATTAATGATATGAGTTCTTCCGCCATCAGAAGGCTGTTATTTTCTATCATAAGCAACAAAACCCTAGACGTAATGCAACCTTTGTGGGGCTATTTTGTTGTGAATTGTGCATAATGCATCCGTAAAGAATAAAAGCATATAAATAATTATGATAAATAATACAAATGAAATTTCACAATTCACTAAAAATAAAATCGCTAAACGTAAAAAGCCCGTAACTAAAAAAAACAAAACTAATTGCTTTCAAAAATAATTTCACAATCCCTTGTGAAGGATCCTGCGCATATTTGTATGACCTTGAGAATATTTTAGTGGATATTGGGAATCTTTAGAATACTTTTAAACACACTATTGGTTGGCACCATAATCTCCGTTATAGTTGCAATGAACCAAACCGGAAGTAAATAAAATGGAATAGGTGCGACCAAAATTTTAAACTCTCGGTAGGTGATTTAAACGGTAGAATTTGAGTCCGAAAAAGGGGTTCTATTACAAGGCATGCTAGGATTCTAGGAATCGTTACGAGCTTTGATTTCATATATTATAATACTTCTTTCGATACCCGAGTCAAAAGTTATGGTTGTTTAAAGTTACAACTCCGATTTATCATTATTCTTTTTAAAGTGTGAACAGCAGATCCCTTCTTCTCATTCCAACTCCTTGTTTTATGAAGAACAAAGATTTGTTGAACATGAAATTACAAATGAAGAAGAAGATACAATTATTTCAAAGGGAACTACGAAACGAACTCCAAAGATGAAAATAACATCAACAAGTCCATAAAACCTCAACATTAAGATGCCACAAAGGATGATCACTTCCTTTGATTATTTGAATTCGGACATTCAATAAAGAACACCAGAAAGAAAAGAAACAATCTTCCTAAAAAATATTATCATTAATGATATGAGTTCTTCCGCCATCAGAAGGCTGCTGTTTTCTATCATAAGCAACAAAACCCTAAACGTAATGCAACCTTTGTGGGGCTATTTTGTTGTGAATTGTGCATAATGCATCCTTAAAGAATAAAAGCATATAAATAATTATGATAAATAAGACAAATGAAATTTCACAATTCACTAAAAATAAAATCGCTAAACGTAAAAGCCCATAATCTATGTTTATTTTTATGTCAGTAGATTAAAAACACAAAACCCCAAAATATCATGACAAGATGTTTAGGATTTAATTTCATTTTTAAAATTTTGAATAACAAATTAAAAACCACAAACATTCCTTCCTTAGACCGACTTTGGGAGTATACTTATCATTTTTTACGAAATAATTCGTGCACTTGCGAGAGTTTTATAAATACATAAAATCAAATTATCGGCAGGATCGGCGATGTTGGTTCTAACCGATCAAGTTTTTGGCACCGTTACTCGGGAAGGAATAGCGTTTTTAAATTATTTATCAAAATTTTAAAAACTTTTTGTGTTATAAATAATTGTGATTTTTTTATTTAAAAAAATAAAAAAATTTGTTGTTTGTGAAAAGTAAAAAAATAAAAAAAAAATTCAAATTTCAATTTCATAATAAATAAAAAAAATTAAAATTTTAAATTTCATAAAAAATTATAGCATGAATAATAAAATAATTTTGAAATTTGAAGTAAAAAAAATAAGTAAATAAATTTTAAATTAAACAAATAAATTAAAAAAATTAAAAAAAATTAAAAAATTAAAAATTTATTTTATTTAAAAAATTAAAATTTTTTTTCGAAAAAAAAAATCAAAACTTTATTTTCAATTTTGTTTTCCTTTATCTTTTTCAATTATTTTATTTTATTTTTATTTTATTTTTGGCTTAATTTTTAATTTAAAATTTTTTTTCTCTTTTTCTCTTTTTATTTTTTTATTTTTCTTTTACTTTTTCAATTTATTTTATTTTTGGTTTAATTTTTTTTAAATTTTGTTTTTTTTTAACTAATTTTTTTATCTTAATTTTTGTTTAAGTTAATTAACTTATGTTTTTAGTAACTTAATTTACTAACTTATATTAATTTAATTTACTAACTTAATTAACTTAGATTTTCATTAACTTAATTAACCTACCTTTTTATTAACTTAAATTTTAACTTAACTTAACTTAATTAACTTAATTTTAATAGCATGAAAAGTAAAGATCTAAGGGAGTTCTGTCTAGGAGACTAGTTCCTGGAAGCCTTTGTGCCACTAGTCTTTCCTAGGAACGTTGCTCTGTCTAGGAGGATGGTTTTTAAGGAGCCTTTGCCCCACCATTATTTCCTGGGAGCACTCTTAGTTAATACTGATTATGTTATTTTAACTTAGATATTATACTTAAAAAAACAAAAACAAAAAAACAAAAAAAAATTCTGAAACTATCTCCAAAATTTTAAAGTTTTAATTACAATCTAAGGAGTTAGTTGTTTTGTTTGATCTAGGTACAATTGTGTTTTGATGCCTTTAATTATTTGATTTGTACCTAGACGTGGATGATCTAAAACTCACAAGCATGTCCCTAGTTTTAAGTACAGAAAAAATTTGAAAATCATAGGACATGATTGAAAAAGTGTAGGTAGACAAACTTGTCTTGCTTGTAGGTTTGATTGACTCATTGATGGGGGGACATTGAGTTTACTTCAAATGAAATCCCCAAGTTACGTCTTGCTAAGACGTTAAACTAAGCGCTAGATGGGAGGCAACCCATCATTTTAGGTAATTTTCTTTTATTTAATTTCTATTATTTATTTTAGTTTAATTACATGTGAATAATTTTAAAATTGTTAAAACTAAAAATATTTGTTGAGATGTTAGAAGTTCACAGCGATCTGTTTGTGTGAACTTTATTGATGAATATGATGGATGCACTTGCATTTCTCCATTACTACTTGCACATTCTTAGGAAATAGGTAATATTTCTTCTCTTTTCTCTTTTCTCTTTATCTTTAATTTACAATTGTTACATTGAGGACAATGTAAGTTCTAGGTTGGGGTGGTGAAAAGTTACCATGCTTAATTAAAAAAAATATTTAACAATTTAAAAGAAAATTATGTTCACATTTTCATTTTTATTGTGTTTGATTTTATTTTCTTTGTGTGATTTAGTAATTTTTGGAATTTAAAAAAAAATTCTCACAAAAATTTATCATTTCTTTAAATCAAATTTAAGTAAATAGTTAAGTCTTTTGTACTGTTAGATTAATTTTTGAAAACATATCATGAAATATTTTGTAATTGTTTTTGATAATTAGTTAGTTTTTGTCATAACTAGTATTTCTTGATAAGATGTAGAAATTATATTAAACCCAAAATTGGTGTTTATGAATTTGTTTTAGTAGAGACTACCTTTGTGAGATAATTTGAGCCTAATTTCCTTTATTCAGAGTGAAATATATATTTTTTCTACTCCAAACACATTTCTTATTTCTTCAAATTTTTAAATGATCTCTATAGGCATTAGCATTGAATGTATGAATTTTTTCTCATCTTAATAGAGTGTCGTATATTTTTTATTATTATTTTTGCTTAGATTAAATGATTTGAGTAGAAATTGATAGTATATGCTTTTATCTCATTCATGCATGACTGCTACAAAAAAGAAGAAGATATATCTGGGGTTACCTAAACCAAATCAAACAGAAACGCCACAAAAGTAACCACTCACCAAAATCCTAAAACAAATTGTACACTCTGTACATGGGTTGACTCTCTAAAAAAATGATATATATTGAAAAGTATCTTCAGGAAAATATAGAGAGATAAAGAATATATAGTATAATCTATATACTATGACCCGCATTACCCAAGATCCTAAAAAAAATGTACAATCTGTACATGGGTTGACTCACTAAAAAATGATATATATTGAAAAATATCTTCAGAAAAATATAGAGAGATAAAGAATATATAGTATAATCTACATACTATGACCCACATTGCCTACAAAGTTATGAGTAAAGGCTAATTACAAAAGAAAGATATAGGAAGTAATTCCCTAAAAAGTCATTGCACGTTCTTCATTTGTAAAAGGCATATATCTTGAAATTTTTTCTTAATGAGTTTGATTTATGCATGAAAATAATTTTTATATATGATATCTTTATAATTTTTATATTTGATTCCTTCCATGAGATCAACGTCAAAATAACACTTTGAGCCTTTCTTCTTTATACATATGCGAACATATTAGTTCATTTCTATACATCAACTCTTTTGCATATAAATTAGTATGAGTGTTTGAACCCATAGGATTCAGTGTTTTGAGAGTATTGACTTGTGAGGAATAGAGTCGAAGCAAATTCGGATTCATGACATTGAAATTGGGTGAAATTAAATTGATACATTTTTTATATGAAATATGAAAATGATTTTCAACTAATTAATATAATAAATCATGCTTGTTTAAAGAGATTAAAATAACTTATGCTTGAGAATTTAATTATGATCTTAAAGGAGATTAAAAAGTATGAGAAATTTTTGTGATATGTTGTTTTCTTTTATTCTTAAAAGTTAATTTTTGATTTTGTTGTAATTTTAGTTTTGAAGTTGATTGTTTTTATTATTTCTTTTAATTTTTACATTTAGTTCAATGTTTGTGGGTATCATTACTGAAAACCCTCACGAGACTCAAACTCGTTCACTAGGACAACCTAGGGGTTTAAAGGCTTGTTGCATAGACTAAATGCAACCGTGTCAATCCACGGAAGTGATTTAGGATAGTTTAATTTTTAGTTTTTATCGCTTCCTTTGCTAAGGGACTAGCAAGAAGCTGGTTGGGGGTTGTGATGAGTGCTCAAAAAGCACTAAAATTACCATGATTTTATGCATATTAATTGATTAAAAATATATATATATGATTTTATCATATATTTATATAAACTTGTCTTTTCGGAATCACGGGTATTTTTATTGTTTTTCAAGTCTTTTCGCTTAAAAACGTAACTTAAAGACTCAAAAAGGAATACTGGAGGCAATACATCACAAATACATTCAAAAATAAATGAGAAAAAGTCAACAAATATGGAAAAATTGGACAAAATAGGTCAAAAAGGTCAAAAATGTCAAAAAAAGGAAATCGCGCCGCCCAACCGCGCCGGCCACGCCACGCAGCGCGCCCAGCAACGCATGCGCCAGATCTTCCTTCCGCGCGCGCCTGCTCCCAAGCTACGTCCCATCTGCGCGCGCCTACGCCCATCTGCTACCCATCTGCGCGCGCCTGCGCGCAGTTGTGCCCCATCTACGCACAGCCGCCCCACATCATTGATGACATCAGCAATCACTACTCCGCATTGTCATCATTTTTTAACATTTTTTCACCCACTTTTCTCTCCATCCTCACCTATAAATACCCCCTTTTCTTCACTTCATACCACACCTAAAAACACATCTTATCTTCTCTTTCTTTCTCTCATTTCTTAGTTTTTTTAGTTTTTTTAGTTTTTCTTAGTTTTTAGCTTTTCTTAGTTAGTTCTTCTTAGTTTTTAAGTTCTTCTCTTTTTGAGAAGAACTAGTTATTTTTTTGTAATTTATTTGCTTTTTGATTCAATAAATGGGAGTGCAAATTCTGTTTGGAGGTTTTCCAACAATGGGAATAGCATCGAAGTACTGTAAGGATTTTATTTTCTTTACAGTTATTTTTTTATGCTTTATTCTTACATGTTATATTTAATTTGTCTGTGATTAAATTTAACTTTGTTGGCTGTTTGTAAACATAATATAATAATAACGTTGTTATGCTTACGAAATATTAAATAGGTAAAAATCTCTAAAATGAATTGATTTTGTTTTTATTCAAGATTTTATATTAAGAACGTTAGAGAGAAATATATTATTTTTCATTACAAACTTAAATCTGAAAATTAGATTTTAAGGTTTAGTTATCCGGTCTGATTTAGAGTAGTGCTCTTTTATTTGTTGGTACAATTGCCTGGTAGTTAGAGCGAAGCTCTATTTCAAAAGTTTTTATAAGAATTATTATCTGAAAATGTATTGACAACATGTTTTCAGTAGTGGTTTTAAAACTTGAAAGTTAGTACTCGGATAACTAAATTCTTAGGTTTAATTTGGACACCTTGAATAAAGTTTAAATTGTCTAACCCCACCAAAGGTGGCATTTAAATGGTTCATTTTCAATCTCTTAGAAAAAAGAATTAATTTAACTAACCAAATTAGTTATCAACCCTATCCATAGGTGTTAATTGATTTGTTTAGTTAATAAAGAATATCTAATCCCACCAAAGGTGGTATTCATATAAAAAAGAGATAATCAATAAATATCAATTCATATCTTTAATAACCTAAATAATATGAGCAAGCATAATTACTTAGTTATTATATCCATAAATACTCCACTATTATAATTGATAAAATTTGCATAAATATTTATTGAATCTGTATCTATGTTTATTTTTATATCAGTAGATTAAAAACACAAAACCCCAAAATATCGTGACAAGATGTTTAGGATTTAATTTCGTTTTTAAATTTTGAATAATAAATTAAAAACCACATACATTCCTTCCTTAGATTGACCTTGGGAGTATACTTATCATTTTCTACGAAATGATTCGTGCACTTGCGAGAGTTTTATAAATATAAAACCAAAGTATTGGCAAGGATCGGCGATGTCGGTTCTACTCGATCATGGGTATCATAATTAAAAACCCTCATGAGATTTATACTAGTCCACTAGGGAAACCTAAGGGTTTAAAGGCTTATTCCATACACTAAATGCAATTGTGTCAACCTTTGGAAATGATTTAGGATAGTTTAATTTTATTTTAAGTTTTAGTTTTTAGTTTTTCACCATTCTTACGAAGAAACTAGCAAGAAGCTAGTTGGTGGTTTGTGATAAGTGCTCAAATGCACTTAATATATCGTTATTTTATGCATATTTGAAAATTATTTATCTAGTTATAGACGTAATTATCTAATTAGTGGAATATCAGTAGAAGAATGAAAAATTAAAATTTAGTAAGCAATCAAGCATACAATCACGTATAAATAAAGTAATATGAAAAATAAAGATCAACACATGAGATTTTTAAGTGCAAACAACATAGGCCACATCAATGACCTAAGTGGAAAACCACTAGTCCATGGGACCACCTAAATATCTACTATGAAAAATAAGTAACTAGTTACAAGGCTAGGACCCAAACTACCTACCTAGGTAATTCCTCCAAGTAACCTACTTGTAAATCGCCGCTTTGATCACAATCTCTACAAGATAAGCATTTGGATCTGGACAAGCATTTCGAAAAATTCAAGTCCCATGAGTTAATCGAACCCGCATCATTGTCACCTGAAAGATTAGCACATAAACACAAGTGCAAGTATGTGTCCTATAGTAGATTCAATAATGAACAACTCTAACCAACTGATTTAAACAATATGTCATATAAATCGAAAACAAGTAGCAACTCTAGAACAATTAGTTTAAGCGCAAGTTCAATAAAGTTAGCTTCTTTAAAGATAACAATTGAACCAAATAATTATTTAGCACACACAATTATTTGATCCAACAATTCAAGAACAAAAAATAAAGAAGAAGCTATAACAACATATGATCAAAATATCATAAACCAATTAAGCTTATTAATCAATGAAACATAACCACCAATGTATGATAGATTAACTAAATATAGATGCCTAAAGAATTATGATCTTCTATTTTTTTAAATAGAAAATAAGATGAAGAGAACAATGCTCAAGAATGCTCTTGTGTGATTAGTTTCAATTTGTGCTTATGTTTGTATTTATAGAATATTTTGAAGTACATTAGGTTTAAGTGGAATTACCATATTGTCTATAAAATCCACTAAAACACTTAAGAAATAAGGATAATATAGTAAAAATCTAATCCAAATAGTAAAATAAATACATTTTAAAATCAGAGTAATCTAACCAAGTGCTCAATCAATTTAGTACATCGGTTGATCAATTGAACATCCTTTCATTTGATCCAGTGATCATTTAATTAATATTCAAAAATCAAGGGATTGATCTAGTGATTTAACTCTATAGTCCTCAATCGATCAAGTAAATCCCTCGATTGATCAAGTTATGTGTTAAGATTAATTCAATCATATTATATTGCTCGATCAATCTAGTCACCACTCGATCGATAGATGAGCCTATTTTTACATTGTTCCATTTGTGTCTAATATACAATTTAATACGTATTGGAACTAAAATATACTTGATATGTAATCATTGAGGCTCAATAGTTTTTTTTTACTAGAAAATATTCTTCTAAGACACATCTAGAAACTAAGATTAAAATTATAGGTTTTGTTCACAAATATCACCAACACTCATATAAACCTTACAATCCCTTTCGCATATTCCAGTGACAAAACCTCTCTCTCACTACATCATGCTCACATGAAAATTAATTTTTTACATAATGGTACTAGCCTATGATCCAATGAACCATTTTCGCTTGTATCTTGATAGCTCTTGTTTATATTGAAAAAAAACACCAACAAGCAAACAACTTGTCTCAAATGACTCACTATTCATAATAGTTCAATGTATTTAGTAATATAAAAGTGAAAAATATTCATAAGAATGAGTAATCATAAAATAAAAATTAAACACATAACTCCCATATCTTAAATATCTAAAAAATTCAAAGCAATTCAAAAATAAAAATCTCTCCCTAAATTAACTCTCCCCCTTTTTTGAATTTCAAAAGTTTTGATACCAATTTTTCTTCCCCTTTTAGCATACGAATAAACAATATAATCATGAAGCAATAAAAATAGGTTGAGCAAGCAAGTAGTGAATTTAATGATCTAAAAAAGGAGTATATATTCTGAAATAACAATATAATTTTTCTTCCCCCTTTTTATCATACAAATAAACAATATAATCATGAAGCAATGACAATAGATTGAGCAAGCAAGTAGCATATTTAATGATTGAAAAAAGAATACATATTCTAAAAAGCGTAGAACAATCAAAACAGAGAGCTAAAAACAATATATTTTCCAAAATATGAATAAACTCTATTTAATTTGAACGAATCCTCTAAATAAATTAGAATAAAACAAAAAATAATAAAAAATGATATATATAAGTTTTTGAAATAAGGGTTGTAAACATAGCTTAACATGATTACAATAGTACACACAAATGATGAAATTAATTTTATCCAAAGTGTGACTATCCATTGACAGCATAAATATATGTAGACAAGACACACAAACATACTAACACATATGGTGACATATCGAAAATTACCAAAAGTAAAATATGTGTTGGAAATACAATAGTATGTCAATTTGTTCATTTATAATTAGTTATAAAAGATTCAAAAGAAGGAGTATCACCTATCTTAAAAATATTACAGTTGAATTCATACTTACACAAAATAAAACTTATTTACCAAGAGAGAACTATAATCTATATTTTTTTTCATTCCCCTCCTTGTATTTTTTTTGGGGTAAGGGATTGGTTATTAATTTTTCTTTTGTATAACCAATTGTGGCTATTTCTTTTGGTGTATTAAAATGTTTTTATATTTTCATTTTCCTTTATTGTTGTTGTTGTAATTATTATTATTATTATTAGGAAATATACATAAGCCAGTATACCTAATATGATGACTTTCACACTAGTTTTGAGGTAGTCCTCTTTAGTTACTATAGTAGCTTTCACACATCACAGTAGATCTCCTTCTCAAAACTAGGTGTCTCTCTAAAACAACATTTCATATAGTGAAAGACAGAGAGGTCAGCCATAATTTTTACAGTCAAGGTTATCTCATGCCCTAAAATATCACATAATTAATTATAAATTTTTTGCATGACATACTTATGTGTCTAATAAGTATGTGAGTAGGTTCATGTCAATGTTAAAGCATTTCTACTTCCCTCCCTTTTTATTTTTTATTTTTATTTCTTTATCTTCTAAAGAATAAAAAATAAAGTAAGTTTTAAATCCTTGGGTATCAAGTGCCTTAGTAAATAAGTCAGCTACTTTCCTTTTAGTAGGCACAAACTCAAGGGTTAAAACTTTAACTTCTATTAGTTTCCCAATGAAATGATGTCTAAAGTCTATATGTTTTGTTCGAGAATGCAGAACTAGATTTTTAGAGATATAATTAGCACTAGTGTTATTACAGTAACATGGAATTGTACCTTTTTCAAAGCCATATTCCTAAAGCATATTATTCATTAATAGAAGTTATGTGTAGGAGCTTGCAGCAGCAATGTATTCTACTTCTGTAATAGATAATGAGATAGAGTTTTGTTTTTTGCTATTATGTGATACAAGATTGTTCCCAATATAGAAGCATCCACCTAAACTGCTTTTTGTTACATCTTGATTTCCTGCCTAATTCGCATATGTATATCCACTAATTTCACATGTAGTATCATTAGTAAACCAAATACTAAAGTTTTTTATTCTAGAGATGTACCTTATAATCCTTTTAACATGGTCAATGTGTGATTCCTTAGGACCTGATTAATAATGTGCACAAACACCAATACTAAAGAAAATATCATGTCTACTTGTTAGAGGTACAACAAGCTTCCTATCATACTTCTAAATAGTGTTTGATCAATGATCTTACTTGACTCATCCATTGAGATCTTGGCACTAGTACTTATGGGTGTTCTCAAATGCTTACTTGTTTCAAGCCCAAATTTCTTAATTAAATTACATGCATACTTGCTTTGAGAAATAAAGATTCCACTTTTTAATTGTTTAATTTACAAACCAAGAAAGTATGTAAGCTCACCCACTACTGACATTTCAAATTCACTAGTCGTTATGTTCCCAAAATCATCAACAAGAGAGTTGGTTATTGAACCGAAGACTATATCATCGACATATATTTGAGCTATGAATATATCTTATTTTGTCCTTTTAATAAAAATAGTCTTATCAATCCCCCTCGAACAAAACCTTTGTTCAAAAGATAGGTTTTAAGTATTTTATACCAAGCTCTAGAAGCTTGTTTAAATCCATAAAGGGCCTTATTAAGTTTATAAACCTATTTTGGAAATTGTGGGTCAATAAAACCTTTTGGTTGTCCAACATAGACTTCTTCATTAAGTTTGAGAAGGCATACTTTACATCCATTTGAAAGAGTTTGAATTTCATAAAACACGCAATGACAAGTAAAATCTGAATTGATTCTAACCTAGCTAAAAGAGCAAATGTTTCATCAAAATCAATTCCTTCAACTTGATTATATCCTTTTGCAACTAATCTAGCCTTTTCTAATCCCAATAACATGTTCATCATATTTATTTTTAAAATCCCATTTAGTTACTATGATTTTCTTATATTTAGGACTAGGTATTAAAGTCCAAACATCATTCCTAGTGAATTGAGCTAACTCATCATGCATCACATTTATCCAAAATTCAAATTTTTAAACCTTATTTACATTTTTTAATTCTATTTAAGAAACATAATATAGATGAGTTATCTCATTTACCTATCTCCTTCAAGTTCCCACTCTTGCATTAGGATCACCAATGATATTTTTAGTTGTGTGGTTTTGGTAGTATGTGTTACCCTCTGAGTTTGGGTGTTGGGTATGGTAAACTTGTCATCCAAGGATGACTCTTCATCTACCTTATTATCAACCTTTTCAGTGTCAGGAGTTTCTTCAATCTATTCCTCAATTCGTAGGCTTGTGTAAGAAAGTTTCAACTTTGTCATCAGTCACTAGAGTACTAGTATCTACATCATCTATAACAACATTGATGGACTCCATCAAAGTATTATTTCTTAAGTTGAACACTTTAAAGGACCAATAACTACATCATCTATAACAACATTAATGGATTCCATTACAGTATTAGTTCTCAAGTTAAACACTCTAAAAGCATGACTTGTTAATAAGTAACCTAGAAATATACTTTCATCACTTCTAGAGTCAAATTTGCCTAGATTCTCATGATCTCTAAGGATGTAACATCTACTTCCAAACACATGTAGATGTTTAAGATTAGATTTCTTATTTTCTATAACTTATAGATGCTTTGTACCTAGACGTAGGTAGATACGATTAATTATGTAGCCTGAAGTACTTATTACCTCAACCCAAAACTTCTTAGGAACATCATTTGCATATAGTAGAACTCTTGTCATCTCTTGCAACACTCGATTATTTATTTCTACTATCCCATTTTGTTATGGGATAATTAGTGCTAAGAACTCATTAGCTATACCATGTTGTTTACAAAATTTAGCATATCTTAAGTTTTCAAATTCTTTCCCATGATTTGTCCTTAGTCTCATTACATCAGTTATTCTGTTAGTTTCTTCAATTTGTACTTTAAGACAAAAGAAAATGTTTTGAAAATCACTATTTTAAATGCATGTATCCTTGTTTTATTTCTTTCCTTTTGCTCGAGGACTAGCAAAATCTTAAGTTTGGGGGTGTGATAAATGTATATTATACTGTTAGTTTTTTAAGGAATATATTTTAAAGAAAATTAAAGAATTTGAAGGACTTAATTCCAATTAATAAAAGCTGAAATATAATTTGAATTAAAAGTGGCCTTAATTGCAAATATCAAAAGTTTAAAAGTTAATTTGAATTAAATTGGAGAAACAAAATGCAATTAAATAAACTGTTTTTTCTGCACAGGAAAAAGAGGACCACGCGCGCCACGCACCGTTAGATCAGAAATCAATGGTGACAATCAGGCAAGTGAGATGCACGCACGACATAGGCGAGTAGACACTTTTCCCCAAGTGGCACACTACTCGGTGCGTAGAGTGGGACCCATATGCCGCGCAGGCCAGCGTGTAGGGTAAGACCCACGTGTCTGCGCCATCAATTTTCCAGTGTGACACGGTCCATGTAACCGGCATGTGTCCTCCCATTCCACCAAATGCCAAGATGCCACATGTCTGGATTATTATTCCATCAAATAAAATGTCAACACATGGCATGAGTTATGTGAAATGAAAACACAGAAACGACGCATACTTTTCCAACTGGTTCTGTGGGACCCACGTGTCTGCGCTTGCAATTCTCCCGTGCGAAGCTATCCATGTAATCGGAATGCGCCCTCCCATTCCACCAAATGCAAAGATGCCATATGTCTAAATTATTTTTCCAGCAAATCGGATGCTGACATATGGCATGAGTTTTGAAAAATGAAAACCAGAAACACGCACGCTTTCCAGCCAGTTTTTGTGTCTCCCACGCGTGTTTTAATATTATTTTTGATGTAATATTCTCTCCCCCACTCTCCCACGTGTGTTGTAAAAAAATATTTTATGATGTATTTTTTAGAGAGCTGGAGCTATAAATAGAGGATTATTGCGATAAAATTAGGGGGTTGGACAGAGGACTGTGGAACACGTAGAAGCCATTTTAATTTTAATTAGGGGGTTGGCTTCTATTGTGTTTCTGCATAGATGAAATTTTAATTTTGTTTTTGTTTTTCTTCACCTAATATTCCTTAAATGTTTTAGTATTTTCGTTTTGTAATTCTAATTTTTCTTATGAAGTAATTTAATTTTTCTAGGGTTGCATTGTAGCTTAATTTATGAAGCTTGAATAAATAATTGTTGAAAGACTTATGAGATTTTTAATTTGTTTATTCTATTTGTGCTTAATGCTTTGGATTGATTGGAAGATTCGTCAATTGATTTGTGACACATAAATAAACTTGAGAAAGACATTTTTGTGACACTTAAATAAACTTGAAAAAGGCATTTTCATGTAATTGCTCGTGGATAGAATAACATATATATATAAAGGATAGGAATATACTTCTATTGTACGTGTGACTATTTGAGAATTTAAACGTAATGAATCTTGATGAATTTAATTCTCATAGGAATATAGTGAATTATTTAACGAGATGTGTCTATATGAAGCTCGGAAGAGATGTATGGATAAAATTAGTAGTTCTTGGTTGACAAATTAAATTCAAAAATATAAATCAAGAGAAAATAATATGATTCGAGTGGATTAATTTGGTGAAACTGAAATCCGAGATTTTTCTTATTTATTGTTATAAAAAATTAGTTTAGTTAAACATCATCAAACTTTTCGATCGTGGGAGAAATATTTTACTTATCAATTTTATTACTTGTGACCGTGTATACTTACACGTTTTTATGTTCTCTTAAAGAAACAACATCAATGTAGTAGTAATTGTCCTGAGACCTAGTTCCTCTAGCCACATGTTCATCATTTGGATCTATTATAATATAATGATTGTTGGTAAATTGTACACTATAATTTTTGTCACAAATTTTACTGATGCTTTTTAGGTTGGCTTTAAGTATATCAACATGTAGTACACCATCTAACCTAGGCATACCATCAATCTAAATTGTACCATTACCAATAAGCCTTGATTTATTTCCATCACTAAAAGTAATTGTCCCTTCGTTATATTTTTCATAAGTTTTTAAAAGAGAAATATTAATAGTCATACGTCTAGAACAACCACTATCAAAATACTAGGTAGTAGAAGATTCAACATTAAATGTAGTATGGACTACGTAAAAAGTTCAATTTGATTTTTCCAATCCAAACTTTTCTAGTATTTTGAATCATGTGCTTATTTCTGAAAACATGATTATTGTTTCTTGAATAGGATGCATCCAAACTATCAACATAATTATAGATCATCAAGAATCTTCTAGGAATGATGTGTCCCTTTCTACCACAGTTGTAACATATAGGAATAAATTTCAAAGTAGATGGAAGAAATGTGTAATGGTAGGGATCAGAATGTTTTACAAATGCAGTTGACTTTGAAGGGGTTGGTGTAGTGTTCTCATCTATATATCCTAGCACTCTCTTGTCTCCAAAAGGCTTTCCACAATTAACAATCTTGTTCAACCTTCAGCTCTAATTATTAGCTTATTTACAACTTCCGTGGATTTTTTTAGCTCAAGCACCAATTTATCTTTATCAGTTGAAAGCTTGGTATTCTTCTTTCAAACCTTAAAGACTCAAATTCAAGGCATTATTCTATTTTTACAAAATATTATTTTATTCTTTTAAATTAGTATTCCTTTTTATGGCTGTAGCACCTTTAGAAAAAAAAACATTTAAATTATTTTTGCCATTATAATCAAAAAGTAAAGAGGATATTAATTCCTCAACATCCGAGCTATCGCCCCTAATAAGATAATCCACAACAAGGTCCTAGGCACACTAAGTTTGTGGTCCTAGGCACACTAAGTTGTCCAGGGAATCAATTAAAACACTTTTAAGAAATAAGGAAAATATATTAAAAAGCTCATCTAATAGTAATAGAAATACATTTTAAAATCAGATAATTGGGTGCTTGATCGATCTAACCAATTGCTCGATAGATCGAGTATATTGGTCGATCGATCTAGTGATCATTTAATTAATATTCAAAAATTAGTGGATCAATCCAATGATTTAACTCGATCTATATAGTCATCACTTGATCTAGTCATGTGTTAAAATTAATTCAATGAAGTCATATTACTCGATCAATCTAATCATGTATTAAAATTAATTCAATCAGGTTATATTGCTCCACTAATCTAGTCATTACTTAATCGATCGAGTAGCCTATTTTCAAATTTTTATATTGTGTCTAATATGCAATCTAACTTATACGGGAATAGAAATATACCTGATATGGGATCGTTGATGCTCAATAGATCCTGTGGCTTGAAAATATTATTCTAAGGCTCACTTAGAAACTAAGATTACAATTATATATTTTATTCAAGAATATCTCCAACACTCACATAAACCATATAATTCTTAGTGATTAAATAGATTTGTATTTTCCTAGTTTTACTATCATTTTACATAAATTTATCTATTTAGAATCACGGATATATCTTAGCATTTTTCAAGTATTTCTTGTATTTAAATAATTTAACTTGAAGAAATATACTTAAAGCACTTCATTACAATTATTAGATCTTTAGAAGATAACATATATAAAGCATTATTTATGTTTCTACAATTGAAAAAGAGGTTAGACAAATAAAAGATTCAAAGTGATGTAGAGAAGAGTATGTTATGGCATGAGGCAAAAGGATAGAATCAAAGCGCCCCAAATATGATGCAAGTCATGGCTTGAAAATTGTTTTAGCTTATCATTTGTCCCTTATCCCTTAGTCCTTTACTTTTCAGCTTTTCTTAGCTTTCTTAAGCTTTTTCTTTTATTAGTTTAAAGTTCTTCTCTCAATTGAGAATGGAACAAATTTAGTTTATGTAATAATTGCTAGTTTTAATTCAATAAACAGAGTAGCAATTATGTTTGGAGGTTTTCCAAAATAGAAGCAATTCTAAGAATTTTTTTGAGGTATATTTAAATGTATTATTTTCAGTTTATCTCACTTTTTAGGTTATCTCTCTGTGTTATTTTACATACTATATTCTAATTTCTTGATCATTTATTAAACTATGCATGTCTCACTATAAATCATATGGGATATTAAGTTTTATTTCTTCATTAAGATTTGAATAAAGTTTGTAAAAAAAATATATTGATGAAGTATTTTTCATAATATACAAGAGAGTTAGATTTAGGATTTAAAATATTATGGATCTAATTTAGACTCAACTCTTATATGGCTAAAATATTATGGATCTAATTTAGAAAACACTATTTTAAATATTTTTATCAGAATTATTGTTGAAAGATATATTAACGATATATCCTTCATAGTAATTTTAAAATCTAAAAGTTAGTTTCCAGATAATTAAAATGTAAACCTAACATTAAGACCTTGATGAGAGTTTAACATGTTGACCCCACCAAATGTGGCAATGAAATGATTTGTTAATCCTTTAGAAAAGAAGCTTAATTTAAGTAAGTTCTTAATGTGTCGGCTCCACCAAAGATGGAAATTTAAGGTTTAATTAACAAAACAAATTTATCCCTACCTTAGGATATTTTCTTATTTAAAAGGGAGAATCAATAATCTTATTTCATATCTTTAATAACCTACTTAATACTAAGAAATTATGATTAACTAACTAGTATATCCCATAAATTCTCCGTTGTAAGATAAATGTTTAATTGCTTAAATGTTTATTGAATCTATCTTTGTTTTGATGTCAATAATTTAGATACTCAACTCAAAACAATCATGATAGAATATATATAGGTTATTAATTTATTTATTTTTAAGAATTTATTCAATAATTTAAAAACCCCATGATTCTTCTTTAGACCAACCTTGAAAGTATACTTCTTATTTTCTATAAGTTCTTTATGCACTTGTGAGCTATTTTATAAATTGTACAACATTTGTATCCAATATTTTTGTGCATCCACCGTGGCACACTAGCTTTTGGTTGGATATTGGGAAATTATTTTTAGTTCATGTCACGGCATGACTTTTTATGCATCATGGTCTATGTATATTTTAAACACCAACCCCCCCAACCCATACAAGAACCAGATCAAAAAATCACTTTTTCACAAATTTTTCAAAAACACTAAATCCACTCACCCCTCTCTCACTTTTTCTCAACCACAAATTCAATTTTTACCCAAAAATCACCATTCTTCTTCTTAAAGTTTTATATCTACATCAATATTAAAGCTTGTTTAGGATTGTTTTTGCAGAGAGTTCACAAAAAGATCAATTTTCTTTTTGTATTTTCTTCATATCAACTTCATCATCTTTAAGAGCACCCAATCATCTTCAAGTAATTGCATTAAATCCTCAAGTTTTCTTTGGTTGATTTTGTGGTTAATTTTGTGAAAATAATTTTTGATTACAAGTGTGGATTTTTTCATTTAAGGAAAGAAAACCTAGATAGAATGATAATTGTTTGTAGATTATTGTTATATTTTTACACTCTTGAATCGAAAATGGCATCATAAAGAAAAAGCTCTGGTAAAGAAACCATGATGTCTAAAGATTATGATAAAACTAGGATTGTGAGCCTTGAGGCTCAAAAGAGATTTGAAAAAGCTGCAAAGGTGAAAAAAAGTTATTGCAGAAAGAGGTATTGATTTTGGAGAAGACTCATTCCTTGGTGTAAATGAAGTGATAGAAAACTTATGATGCAAAATATTTGTAAAGTGTCCTAAAGCTAATTTTGTGTCCATTGTGATAGAATTCTATACTAATGTTCCTGAAACTGTTAACGATAGGGCCATGGTTAGGGGAGTTTTTGTACTCTTTTGTGCATCCACTATAAACTTTAACTATAGTTTAACGGATATAACTGAAGGGGAGCATGACACTTATTTAGAGCATATAGATTATGAAGAAGTAATAGACAGCTTAACACTAGGAGGATCATAGTAGGATATACCAAACGAGAGACATAAATCATTTAAGGCTAAAGAGTTAAAGAAAATCTCCCGTGCTTGGTAATATTTTCTCTATTCTAAATTGATGCCAATTTGGCATTATAGCTCAATTGATAAAGAAAATACTCTATTACTCTTCACAATCAGAACCTCTAAAAGAATGAATTTTAGGGCAATTATGGATCAAAGAATAAGGTTGTCGATGAATAATCACCGAGAGAGTTATTTTTCCCCAAAACTTATTACCGCACTTTGTGCTAGAGCTAGGGTGAGAATTCCTATTGGTGATATTAAACTTCAACCTGATGACCTATTAACCTCAATATACATGGAAAGTATCACAAGTGGAACTAAGGTTTTCCAAGCTAACAATAGATCCTCTTCTTCAAGGATGCCTTTAAAGCATAGGTTTGATAAGTAACAAGAAAATTTTGACAAAATAGAGGCCTATCAGATACAACAACAATAGTGGCTCAGTGGACACATGACATATCGATCCAATTATACGAATACCATCAATGAATGTAACTCATGTCTTCCTTTGTATCTATTTTGGCTTCCTGTGTGCAAAATATAGAGTCTATTTATTTCACTTAGTGTTTCTATCTTTCTCTATTTAAGGTTGATAACTACATATCAATAATGCATGCATACACATAATTAGGTACACTATGATTGAAAGCATGTTTTACACACACCATAGGGTTGGCTTCTTAGTATGCATGCTAGGTCATGAGTAATGGTTTTTGGTTTGGTTTATAAGTGAGTATTGACGGACAATTACTTGGAAATTTTTGAATTGGAGAAATGTGATTTTTGTACACCTCGATAGGACCTTCATTAAACCCCTCATTGGACCCATCTTTTGACCCACAATGAGGTTATCAGTGAAGACCTCAACAAGGATGGCTGGCCATTAGTTATTATCTATACATATCCTCTCTTTAATAATTTTTTAATTCAAAAAAACCTACTGAAACTCTACCAAAATTTTCTATCATTTTGAATTTCATCTTCACTAATTATCTTGAATCTGTTTTGGTAATTGTGATATGTCTATGTGAGCATAAAATAGTGTGGTTAACTATCTTACAAAATTTGTGAGAATAACACAATGAGAATGGATTCAGCTATATTTTTTGAGTTCTCAAATTAGTGGTTTTTCATAGTAAGTAGTTGAATGTGTTTCCTAATTTGGTTATGTGCTATACGTGATTGAATGTGCTTTTCATGTTGGTAATTATTTATTTATGGTTAGGGGTGGTCCTTATGTTTGTTTTTACATTATTCACTTTATTTATCTTCGGTTACATATCACACTACATTCAATAGTGTTGGCTTTGGAGGAAAGTTGGGTTTGTATGTTGGACCAATTTGCTATAGAGGCAGCAAGTGAGGGTAAAAATAGGTAGTTTAAATGGGGTCCTAATTGATAGAGGTATTAATGGTTTTACTTATATCAGAGTTGTATTTGTTTTATTGCTTAGTGGTTTCTATTAGCAACCCAAGGATGTTACCATATAGATAGGAGTTCTATATGGACTTACCTCGTTACATTATTTTGTTTGAGGGATCTCCTTTATTGTGAGTACAATTTGAGTTTTGATATTGTATGTTACCATATATAAGATTAGGACTTTGATTGGAAAACTAGTTATTTCTATTTAGTATAATTTACTTCCTATTTGTGTGGATAGGGAATATATTTTCTATCTACATAAATAAACAACCTGTATGAGATTATTACTACTGTTGTTATTTTCTTTTATTTTGCTACTTATGAGAACGAGTCCTTTAGGAGTCAGTATCTCCTTACCCTGGTTGCATACCAGGTCTTAAACTCTTTCAATTGGTATTAGAACAAGTACACCCTTTTTGGGCTTAACATTTCTTGTGTTGATCCTTTCCCCTTTCTATGTGTTTAATTCTACTAATCTCTTATGATGGATGATATTGGAGGCTTCATTAGTGGATCTCCTCGATTCAATGGCTCGTGTTATTTTTATTAGAGATCTTAAACATCTTCCTACTAGAGACCTACAGACAATGATGTTTGATCCTTAGTTGAGAATGGTTGGATATGCCCTATACACATTACAAAGACTGGTATTGTTAGAACCAAGCTCGTTGCTACATGGAACAAAGAGGAGCTTCATCTCAACAATCTAAATTGTCAAGGGTTATATCTTCCCATCAGCTCTATTATTGTAGAAGACTCCTCTTTCATCTCTAAGTTTACTACTTTAAGAAAGTGCACATAGGACTGATGACTATGAAAGTAGAGTCATCAATGTAATTTTTTACCTAATATTTTCTTCTTTTATTTAATAAGTAGTATTTTTAGAATTAAAAATATTAAAATATGAACTTTCTAGTGAAAAGGGGTGAAAATATATTTTTTGGAATATTTTGAGATTTGTTTGATATTTTATGATATTTTGTGAATTTTTAACATAGGATCAATCAAAAGCTATCACGTGAATTCCACACAAGTAGAGAAACTAAATCGTGAAATGCTATGTGTACCATAGGATGAAATTTCATGCCATGGGTTAGCACCATGTTTGTTTCGAGTTCTTCCCTTGGTCAATGTGTTCTCCACGTATCATTACCTGATTCATCCATTATTTCAACTTGTATGCCATGCAATCTCTAACAAATCATAGTGCAACATGTGTTGATGACTCAGCTTGCATTGACCAAGACCAGTGTCCCATGCAACGCATCACCCACTGATTAGTTCTACCTTTTCTTCATACCACGTGGCACATTCCTATTGGTTAGCACTGTTAATTTTTCCTTTTTTCATCTCAACCCTTAATCTGAAGTTGATTTGACAGTCCAAATTCCACTTGAGCTATATGTTAACCCTCTAATTACTCCATAAACCCTAATGATCCAAAATTATCATAATTTTTATCAGATTTTAGAGCCAAGACGAGAGAAAAACACAAAAAAAATTCAAAAGGAGATACAATTTTGGTGGAGATTCAAGAGGAGATTGGTGCTACAATTCAAGAGATCGATTGTATATCTTCGTCTTCTACTTTCTTTATCAATTTTTATGTCTTTCTTTGTGAAAATATGAGTTTTATGAATAAAATTATGTCTAATTAATTTATTAATCTAGGGGTCTTATGAAGCCAATTTTCACCATATAATGATCTAATGTTTTACACAAATTATGATTTCAATTTAATTATATTATTTAATCTGATTTTTATGATATGAATTGTTTGGCCAATAATTGATTTATAGAGACAATTAAATAGATTTAAGGGAATTATTTAATTGTTTGTCATGATTAAATAACATGTATAGTTTCTAGGTAGATATGTATGATTGTTTTGTATGTAATCCATAATTGATGAGCTTAATGAGTAGTATGAAATTTAATTTACATGAGAGTGTGATTACCAACAGAAGATCCTCATTTACATTTGAGATTGTTTATTGAAGTTGGAGATTCATTTAAATTTAGTGGCGTGACCAAAGAGGCGTTTAGGCTTAGATTGTTCCCTTACTCTTTGCAAGACCATGCTTGAGCTTGGTTAAACTCTTTGCCACCTAATTTCATTATAGCTTGGAATGATTTGGTAGAAAAATTCTTGACGAAATACTTCCCACCAACAAATAATGTCAAGCTTAGAAATGGCATTACCTCTTATCAACAATATGAAGGAGAATCTTTATATGAAATATGGGAAAGATTCAAAGAAGATCTAAGGAAGTTTCCTCACCATGGTATCCCTCATTAGATCCAAATGTAGACTTTATACAATGGTCTCAATACTCAAACAAGAACCATTGTTGTTGATGCATACACTAATAGAGCTCTATTAGAAAAATCTTATAGTCAAGCATATGATTTACTTGAGAAAATGGCTAGAAATAATTCTCAACAGGCAATGTATAGAACGACAGCCATAAGTAGAGTAGTTAGAATGCATAAGGTAAATGATATCATGGCACTTACAGTTCAAGTGTCATATTTAGTGAATCTTTTGAAGGCTTAAAACTTGCTAGCAAGTGTAAACCAAGTCCAAAATTCAGGGGTGCCTTATGTGTTTTGTGGGCAAGCTCATTTGTTTGATAATTGTCCAAACAATCCTAAATCAACATTCTATGTAGGTAATTTGAACCAAAACAATAATCCATACTCGAACACATATAACCCAAGAAGGAGACAACATCTAAATTTCACTTGGAATAACAATAACCATGGCAATAATCAATTCAACTGTCAATCATTTCCACCACCTGGTTTCCAATAACCATAACAATCACAAGCTTAAGAGAAAAAGCCACCTACTGAGGACAATACAAATGTTTTGATGAGGATGATAAAAGACTTCATCCAATCAGTAAATATAAAAGTGTAAACTCAAGAGGCTTTAATTTGAAATTTAGAGACTCAAATGGGGCAACCTTCCAAGACTATAAGCCAAAGGCCTCAAGCAAACCTTCAAAGTGACACAATTGTACACCCAAGAAGAAAAGGTAAGGTGCATTGCAACACCATAGCCTTAAGGAGTGGTAAACTCTAGAGGAGGAATATGAGACTCAAAAGATTGAGGAGGACCATAAGACTCAAAAGGATAAGGAAGAACCAGAAACTAACAAGGATGAGGAGGAATTAGTGGATAAAAAGAGTAATCAAAAACTAATAATTCAACAAAAAAGAGCAACCTCTATAAACCCATTATTCCTTTCCCTTAAAGACTGCAAAAGCAAAATTTAGACACATAGCTTGTAAAATTTTTGGATGTCATCAAGAAGCTACACATAAATATACTATTTGTAGATGCACTTGAACAAACGTCTTCATATGCTAAATTTCTAAAGGACATTCTATCCTAGAAAAGGTGGCCTAGAGATAATGAAACAATAACCATAATGTTACTAAAGGTGGCCATCCTTACTAAAACACTACCCCAAAAATTGAAAGATCTAGGTAGCTTTGACATTCCTTGCACTATTGGGAACATCCATTTTGACAAGGTGTTATATGTGACTTAGGTTCAAGCATTAACCTTATGCCATTATTAGTCTTTAAGAGATTGGGGGTTACTAAAGATAAACCCACTTTAGTAACATTACAAATGGTAGATAGATCAATTAAGAGACCTCGGGGTGTAGTAGAAGATGTGCTAGTAAAAGTATAGAAATTCTTCTTTCCACTAGATTTCATTATACCAGACATGGAGAAGAACCATAACATTCCTATCATACTTGGTCATCCATTCTTAGAAATTGGTAGAATACTTATTGATGTACAAAAAAGTGAGCTTAAAATGAGAGTGCACGATAAACAAGTGACATTTAAAGTTTTTAAAGCATCTAAACCCCCTAATATTGTTAATGCTAATGAATGCTTAAGGATAAATGTTACTAATTGTGATGACAACATAAAAGAATCTATTGAGTCACTCATACTTAAGACTTTAACATATGATGCTATGAACAAGGAGATAAACTTACCAAAAAACAACTCATCCTATTTTAACTTTGAAATTATGGAATCAAAGGTTAATATTGTGATGTGTGAACTTTTTGGAGGACACGCCTCTCATGTGTGTATCAAATACGTTTGTGGAATGTATTGAGATAAGCTCAAGGCTTAAACCATCTATTGAAGGCCACCAAATTTAGATCTCACATCTTTATCCTACAATCCCCAATCAAGTGGGTAAGTGGAAGAGTCTAAAAGAAAGGTGAAAAATATATTGAAATACATATATTGGATGAGTTACAGTGGAGTGCTTATAAGAATGCCAAAAAGTACAAAAAGAAAACAAAAATATGGCATTATAAGAGAATTAAGCACCATGTTTTTAAACTGGAACATAAAGTATTATTGAACAAATCAAACTCAAACTATTTTCGGGCAAATGGAAAAGTAAATCAACATAGAGGGACATAACATAGGACTTGATATGACCATTTATTCAAGGACGTTAAACGTGATGCTATGATGAGAATCATCGAGCTCTACAAATTCCAAGTGGACCAATAACAAGGTCTAGGAAGGCACAACTCGAAAAGGCTTTAAATGGGCTCATTCAAGAGATCATGCATAATCAAGCGGACCTAAATTGGGAATGCAAGGATTGGGACAATCCTAGGATGGAAATTAGCGCAAAATTGGCGAAATAAAAGTAGGCACATTGTTGTGCCATTTGGACTTTTTTTTGGGCAGCTTCATTTTCAGCCCTTAGATGGAAACAAGGGTTAAGATGTAATATTTTATAGGGTTTCTTTTGTTCTCAGCTGCTCCATATTTTGCTCCAATTGTGGAGTGCCATTTGGACTGATTTTGGGCAGCTTTCTTTTCAACCCTTGGATGAAATCAAGGGTTAAGATGTAATACCCTTTGGACTGATTTTGGGCAGCTTTCTTTTCAACCCTTGGATGAAATCAAGGGTTAAGATATAATACCATTTGGACTGATTTTGGGCAGCTTTCTTTTCAACCCTTGGATGAAATCAAGGGTTAAGATGTGGTCAGCTGCCTCATTTTTTCCATGATTTGGTCAATGTTTTCTGCTACCTTTTTTGCTTTTTGGTTGTGTTTATTTTCAACCCTTGGATGAGATCAAGGGCTATGATGTAGTAGAGCTTAGGGTTGGTTTGTATCCTATTAAGAGCAGCTCAGCTGCTGTAAAATACAATTTTTGAATGAAGTTTGAATATTCAGATCATTTGAGAGCTCATTCTAGCTCTTTGTTCCTCTTTAAGCAACTTATCAAGGGATTGGCAACCTTTGTGGCGTTGTTTAGTATCCAAGCATTTGTGGTGAGTAATATCCATACTTGTTAGGGTGTCTTTATGCTAGACTTATCAAGGAATTAGCAGCTCCTTGTGGCGTCTTTTCTTCTCAGAAAAATGGTGAGTAATATCCATTAATTTGTGGAGAAACCCTTTGCTATATAATCTGAAATTAGCTAGGTCCTATCCCCTTGGTTCTTATCATGCTAGTTGGGAGGAAACCCAATGTTATTTGACTTATTTTTTTATTGTTTTTGTTTTGTAGGTGGATTAATATAGAGAGTAATGGTGCAACAAGATTGAGCATTTTGACAACAGATGTGGTGTGCCAAGACTAAGGGAGTTTTCTTTCCTTTTACTTTTTCATATTTATATGGGCACATTGGGGACAATGTACAATTTATGTTTGGGGGAGGGAACTTCATTCTCTACTTTAATGTTTAGTATACATTTTTAATTTTTAGGGAATTTATTTTTTTAATTTTTAGAATATTTTTAATCGTGATTTGGATAGAAATTGATAAATATATGGAAACTAAATTCATGCATGATTGACATGAAACATATGAACTCAATGATAAAATATGATTGTCATGACTAGTATAAGGAATGTAACATGCTCATTAAGATACTTACATTAATCATGTTATATGCTTGCTAGTTTTGACTAGATTGATTCAAATTTTTATGTACATGTTCATGATTGATTTTGGTGCTCTTATTGAGAGAAAATTTGTAGTGAGTTATATGTGTTAATAAGATCTACCAAGTTTTAGAATCTATTTGATCATACCTTGAAATGAAATTCTAAGTAGTATTTATCCAAAGAGGTGATTCAGGCCTTATTTGGGTCGATTAAGCCTTCTAAGTTAACCATTATTAATATTCATAGTCACCCACTTAAGCCTAACAAAGAACCTTTCATATCTTTAAGCCTTATTTTATGACTCACCAATAAGCATTACCTTTTACCCTTGCACCTTTAGCTCGTAACAAAACTGAAATAATAGAAACAATTGACTTTTCTTACCAGGAAAATATGGGAAACACCACATATACAATGGAAGTATTAAACAGTAGGACTCAAGGCAGTTTTCAAGTTCAAACTAAATTAAAACCTACACAGTATTCAGGCACAGATGTGTAGTGAATGCATGAGTTTCTAGGGATCGCTTAAATGTGTCCTCGTCCTCTTGTAAGACAATGTTAAAAAATTTTAGGAAATCAACTTTCTTAACAATACACATGTATTTTCCTAGTAGAAAACATTCACTGGAAGGAGCTCAACACAATTATATTGTATGGTGGCAAAGGTTTGATGAATATGATTACCTCAAAAACTAGCTGACATTGAAATCTGTAATCTTCACATTGTCATTTCAAGTTACCAAAATATTTTCAAGTTTGATACCTCCATGCACTACATTCTGATCCAGGAAAAAGAAATCAATAACAAAATAGATAAAAATAAATACTATATGCTCAAAACACAGTGCACATAGGTACTTACCAGAAAATAATATAGCAACAGAAATCTACAGTGTAACTATATAAATAATCTAACAAAAGACTTCAAGCAAAAATTACCATAAATAAATTGTTATCATCAACAACTTGTGCGATTCTCTCATTAATGAAGCTAATTAAGCACAACTATGGTGAGATAGCATAGTGGCCAACTAAAACTTCTCTGGTGAAACTACTCTGCAACAAAAACAAGAAATTAATATACAATTACTCAATACAAGTTAATTGGTAAATAGTATATCAATAAATTTTTTTAAAAAATACTATTTTCGGTCCTCTCTATTTATTGTAACATAAATGCTAGCTAGAGTAAAACAGGCACAACACCAGCACCAGGCCACGCACCACGCACAAGCACACCACCCCAACGAACCAGCTATAATGCACTATCAGTAGCGCACCATCCCAACGAACCAGCACCAGCACCAAGCCAAGCACTAGGGGACCAACACGTTCCACAAACCATACCAAGCGACTTTCCTAACAAATTTTCATAACCCATCTAAGAAATATCCAGCATCCAAATTTCTCAACATAAGCAAGCCTTTAGGCAGCTAGAAATAACCTCTACGTACCGATCGATATTTGGTACCGAGAGTCATTTATAAAGGAAAAGATGAGTTAATGTTACTAGAAAGATTCAAGTAGTGGCCAAGGAATTACTATGGAGAGAGTGGAACAAAGGCTGTAACGTGGTGCGAGAGTGGAACAGAGGATGGAACGCGGTGGGGTGAGGTTGGAATAGAGGTTGCAATGTGGTGGTGCAAGGCTGGAACGTGGTGGCGCGAGGGTTTCGATCGAGCAGAGAAGAGAATACTAGGGTTAGAGCCGGGATCGAAAGTATATATATATGATATATATATATATATACAACAAAAAAAATTTTAAAAAATCATTAGAAAAAAAATTGAAAAAAAAGATGGAAAACGGAAAAGAAAAAAACGAAAAACAAAACGAAAAAAAAGAGGAATTAAAAGAAAAAAATTGATAAAAAATTTGGTGTTTAATGTAAAAGAGAGAAAATTGATAGGGAAAAATAAAAAAAAATTGGTTAAAAAATTTGGTGTTTAGTGTAAATTATAAAAAGGAAAAATTGATAAAGTATATCTATGGCCTCAGTTTTGTAAAATCCGAGGCTATAGGGTATGTCTATGGCATCGTTTTGTAAAAACTGAGGTTATAGGGTACGTCTATGGCCTCAATTTTGTAAAAATCGAGGTCATAGGATATGTATATGGCCTCGATTTTAGAAAAACCGAGACCAAAATCCTATAGCCTCGGTTTTTCTAATAACCGTGGCTAAATATCCGAGACTATATGTATTTATTTTAGTAGTGATATAAATGTCAAGAATACTATATTACTGCTAAGGACGTTTTGAAAAATTCATGAACATTATACACTAATAAAATTAAACATTTAATTAAATTTTCAAAAATGTAAAAATAGTCAATTAATTATTTTTTAATCTACTTTTTTATTTAATACATTTATTTAAATACATGTAATATTTATTTTGACTAATAAATCAAAATATTATAGAAAATGTAGTTAAAATAAAAAATTATTTAAACTAATAATTAAAAATAAAAAATTATTAAATATTTATAATATAATAAATTTTGTTGACAAAATAAAAAGGTTCTTAAACTAAACACAAAACATTGTTGAATTTTTCTTTTTAAAAAACAATTAGAAAAAATCTATTTATACTATATATAAAAAATTTAAATCATGTCTTATAAATTTTTGTGCCGAACTGCTCACAAATTTTAGAGCAATGGGTAATATTTCCCTTAGGTTTTTAGTTTTATTTATGACTCCTATTTATTTATCGATTAAATAATAACTTATTAGTAATTAAAATATTAATAATTACCCTTGGCCTTTTAGTTATTATATATATAAAGGATAAAATTAACAATATTCTATCACATCATAATAAGCTTCTAAACATGTTAACGTACCTTAGAACATCTAAATTTAATCAGGAAGAAGAAAAGCCTCTTGAAGGAGCTCTTTAGCAACTCCTTGAAACCCATAGAAGCTCCCCTCTATCAAGAACAACTCCTATGCAACACAAGGAACTCCAAGAATATATGTCTTGATTTATCTTGTATATCTTTTTCATAAAAACAAATCTTTATTACAAATATTGTGAAAGTTCATTGTGTAATAGAAAATTTTCCCAATATGATCCTTCTAATATTTATAACTTAATTATAAAAGTAGAACAAGAATTAAATACCATTATAGCATGTGAACAAAAATGACATTTATTTTAACCCCATCCCTTCTATATGACCCTCAAAACTCTTGGTATGAAGTATCTACTTAACTATTACATCACCTTGATGTACAATCTCTTGGTTAAATGATACTTGTGCTTTATGTTCCTTCCTCGTTTGTGACTTCTTGGTTCTTTTGAGTTAGCCATTATCCAATTGTTATCATAATATAGTGAGTGGTTATGTTTGGAACAACTTGCAAATTAGTTAAGAAATTATGAAGCCATATGCCTTCTTTTGCTACTTGGAAAGAGGCAATATATTTGGCCTTAATTGTGGAATCGACTATATAGCCTTACTTCACACTCCACTTCTCAGTGTGATTTTCGAGAATCCTTGTCTACTTAAAAGTCATAACTTGTGTATTCTGTGGGGATCTGATCTCTACCAGAATGCACCAGCATATAATTCATTCTTCTCCTAAGATACTTGAGGATGCATTTGACTGCAACCTAATAATCCAATCTTGGGTTGAATTGATATTAACTAACTATGCCAATGGAATAATAGATGTCAAGCCTAGTACACAACATGATGTACGTTATACTTCCAAGTATTGATGTAAATGGAACCTATCTCGTATCAACATCCCTTGTAGTGTTTTGGGACATTGCTCTTTAGATAGGGTAATTCCATGTCTAATAGGTAAAGCACTTTTCTTGGAATTTTGCATTGCGAACCTTTACAATAATTTTTCCATATACAATGTATGAGATAAGGCTAAGAGCTTGTTCTTATGATCAAGAATGATCTCCATGTGAAAAGGTTAGATTTACTTCCCTAGATCCTTCATCTAGAACTTCTTAGCCAGCCACTGCTTCGCTTCCAACAATAGCTCTACACTATTCCCAATAAGTATAATATCATCCATATAAGGCACTGGGAATGTCACTTTACCATACTCAATGAATTTGTAGACACAATGCTCATCAAGGTTATGCTCAAACCATAGGTTTTCAAGGTTTCATCAAACCTAATTTTCATTATTCTTGAGGCTTGGTTGAGTCTATAAATGGACCTCTTGAGCTTGCAAACATTTTGCTCTTAACCTTTCAGTACAAACTTCTCTAGTTAGATCATATAAATGGTCTTCTTAAGATAGCCATTCAAGAATACTATCTTGACGTCCATTTTCCAAATCTTGTAATTGAGAGATACTACAATGGATAAGAGTATTCAAATTGATTTAAGCATTTCTATAAGTGAGAATTTTTCCTCATAATCGATCCTCTCATTTTGGGTAAAACCTTATGCTACTAGTCTAGCTTTGAAATTCTCCACTTTCCTACTTACTCCTATTTTTCTCTTATAGAGCCACTTGTACCCAATAGGTCTAATCTCATTTGTTTTGAATACATTGATTCCATCTTGAAGTTCATAAACATAATCCATTTAACTTTTTCTATATCTTTTACTTCTTGTTTATATAACAATGGGTCATCAAAATGACTGTGAGATACAAATACTTATGCTTCACCAATTCCCATGTATCAATCATGAAATCTATTTTCCCTCCCCCTACAAAGAAGTTATGGTAGATCTTGACTATGGATTGTGATTTCCTAGTTTGGTCCATCTATATGGATGTTTTCTGATGCTATCAGACTCCAATTCCTTGAGCACTACTTTACTACAAGGCTTATCATTGTTTATATAATCATCTTCAAGAAAAATGGCATTTATCGACACAAATACCTTATTTTATTAACTATTAAATAACATACCTCATTTTGTTTATTTTCAATATTCAACAAAATTGCATACTTTTGACCTTAGTTCCAACTTCCCAAACGTCCCTTTAATCACGTGTGTTGGAAATCCTCAAATGAAGACATGGTGCAAATTAGGTTTGTGACCCATTCACAATTCTATTAGAGTCTTCAAGATAGCCTTGGAGAGAGCTACATTTAGTAAGTATGCCATTATTTATAGAGCATATCCCCAGAACAATATAGGAAAAGATGCATAGCTCATCATTGACTTAACCATCTCAAGTTAAGTCATGTTTCTCCTTTCAGCAACACTATTACATTATGGTGTACCAATTTCTTTGAGCTGCAAGACTATCTCATGTAGCAATTTGAACTCTGAATCAAAGTGTATTTCCTACCATGATCTGATCGTACCTTCTTTAATGACTTACTTAGTTACTTTCCAAGTTTAACATGAATTTTGGAAACTTTCCAAAAGTTTATAATTTCCACTACATTAGGTAAACCTACTCTTATCTCAAGTAATAATCTATGAATGAAAAATATACTCCTAACCACCATTTTCTTAGACACTCTAGGTCCACAGATATCCTAGTGTATATTTTGAATTGGTTTAGTAGCCCTAAGACCTTATGTCATAAAGGGTCTTTTGGTCATCTTGCCTTCCCTAAAGAGTAAAAACACAAGTATTCTACCATATCATAACAAGCTCCTCATAATGATGAACTTGAGGGCATTTAGTACCCTTAGGAAGAAGCAAAGCATCATTTGGGAGTTGCCTAATGACTCCTGGATGTTGATAGAACTCCTTATATCTCGAGAGAGGTAATAAACATTTCCCACATTAATTAGGTAGAGGATCCCAAAACTTGATATCCATCAAGGGAGGATCTCTCACCAATATTGACCTTAATGGATGCTAAGAGGAAGCTCTTATAGCTTCTTAAGACCACATTGTCATTAGGAATGAAAGAGTTTGAGACCCATTATACAACCATGGTAAGGATATATAACTCCTTAGTGGCACGTGATTTGCAAGTACATAGGTCATGCAAGTAATATAGTGTTAAAACACGAGTATCAATCCTTGAGAAGTAGAAAAGTTTGTGGTAGAATAAGTATTTACAATACTATTTAGGCTAACAATAGAAGAAAATTGAGCAATAACTAATACTACTATTAAACTAAAGCAATACCAAATGTATGGTTTCAATAATGAGAAAAACTTAGGATTTCATAATGCAATTCACATGCAATTAAAAAAAATCTGTAATGACTTCTTTGAATATGATGTTAAGCTACATGATCTATGGTCTTATGATTCTTTTTCAGTCAATCATATATGACTTCTTATGAATAATCATATTCGTATGCTATTTTGCTTACATGACAATTAAAATCACATGCAATCATGCTATATACATTAGTCATACTTTCAAACTATTCAAATGTGCACGTTAATTAATCTATAAATAATCCATATTCCATTTTTTCATGCTAGAACATAATTACTATAAGCTATATAGTTCTTTGAGTCTTTACTGGTGTTCTCGTGTGCAAAACATGAGTCTGTCTATTTTAGTTAGTGTATTTATCTTCTTCTGTGTAAGATTGATTACTGATGATCAGTAATGCGCATACACACTAAGTTAGATACACTATATGTGAGAATGTTTAGATACACCACGGGATTGGTCTTCAAAATATGCATACTAGGTTAGGTGTTGTGATTTTTATTTCATTTTGTTTGCAAGTATTTAAGAAAAATTACTCAACAATTTTTAAATGAAAAATCAAATTTTTTGGTGAAGTTTTGGGTGGTCGGTAAGGCCTCGATGAGGTACCCTTAGATTGCACAAAGTTTTTTATAAATACCTACTTTCTTCTTGTTGCTTTAATGAGAAAAATGTAGTGAAGCTCTATCAATTTCACATCTCATTTTTCTTATTTTGGGTTACTATTACCTTGAGTGTTTTTTTGTTAATAGTGATTCATGAATGTGTGAGCAAAACTATACTTTTCAATGGTGAATACATGAGGTAATGTTTGCTAGTGAGAGTATAATAGCATTCTTAAGTTGTGAGTACTTAAGACTATTTTACCAATGAGGTGTAAGCAATACTATGGTCTTGAGATTGGGTTAAGCTATATATGTGAGCTCCCAACATAGTGATTCTTGGTGTTCATGGTTTAGGTGGTTCCTATGTTTCTTGTTCATATTACTGATCGTTGCTTTCGAATCACACTACTATGTATGATGTTGGCTCTAGAAGAGATTCAAATTCATCTATTGGATCACATTATTATAGAGGCAGTTGGTAGGGGTAGTAATTGGTCGTTAGGATAGAGTGATGTTGACTGATAGAGGTATTTGTGTTTATACCTATCTATCGAGTTGTATTTATTTATTTTATTTTAGTGGATTATTTGTTATTAAGTGGTTGTCATAAGCAACTCGGGGATGTTACCATATAAGTAGGGGTTCTACATGGGCTTACCTTGTTACATGACTATGTTTGTATGACCAGCTTTTGCTTTAGTATGATCTTAGTTTCTATCATATATGTACCCACATACTAGATTTAGACTCTGACTAGAAAGCTTATTTGATTTATATTGTTACAAACTTTCTTTCCTTTCTTTATAGCATACCTTTAGCTTTCTATTTATTTCCACTACTTGCCAATTTCTTATGAGTCTCTAAGGACTTAGTATCTCCTTACCCTAGTTGTATACTAGGTACGTGTCGTACTCTTTCTTTTGGTATGCTATATTTTGTATGATCACATGCTATAAGAGTACAATCATCATTTATCAATTATGTTTCCACATATGAGGTATTGAAGTGATTAGAAATCCTTTATAACTTTTAAAGTATGTATGCCTATTTCACATTCTATGTGATGCTTAATCTATTTTTACTTGCTGCTAGTCTAGATAGAAGCTTGTTAGGCATACTGTCGTTAGTGTGTTTCTCATCTGATGGTTGTTTTAGTTGTGTTGAATTAAGTATATTTTTCATATTTTCATTGTGCTATCTACTTAATTCACATTATGAGGTCTGCTTGATTAAGTTAGAGTAGAGCTCATGAAAAGATTCCATGGGTTGGCATTTTCACTTCTTAGTAAGGTCCCAATTGCCTATTTGGATTCAAAGAACAATTGACCTTTGTGTAATTATTCTTACCCGTAGACCTTTCAAATCTCAATATCATGAAATTAATGTCTACTTAATTGAAGCATTAAGAATAAGATTAATTAAGACACCATCTAAAAAAACAATATAAATAAACTTGTTTTAATTACATGATATGTGGATAAGTTCATCCAAAATCCTAAATAACAAACCTTACCATTTATTATTCTAAACATGATCAATAATGATTTAAATGAGTTTATGGGGAGAATTTAAATCAATAAAGAAGGTGTTACAAAATTCTATAATGAAATCTGGCTTCAATCTTGATCAAATCTTCAATTTCTTCTAATGGCTTTGATGAGAATCATCGAGCGTTACAAATTCCAAGTGGACCAATCACAAGGTCTAGGAGGGAATAACTCGAAGAGGCTTTAAATGGGCTCATTCAAGAGGTCATGCATAACCAAGGGGACCCAAATTGGGAGTGCAAAGAATATTGGAACAAGCCTTGCATGGAAATTAGGGGAAAATTGGCAAAAGAAAACTAGGCACATCATTGTGCCATTTGGACTTATTTTGGGCAGCTTTATTTTTAGCCCTTGGATGAAATCAAGGGTTAAGATGTAAGATTTTCTTTGGATTACTTTGTACTCAGCTGCCCCATATTTGCTCCATGTTTTGTTGTGCGTTTAGACTAATTTTTGGGCAGCTTTCTTTTCAGCCCTTAGATGAAATCAAGGGTTAAGACGTAATATTTTCAAAGGATTCCTTTGTACTCAGCTACCCCATTTTTCTCTATGTCTTGCTCCATGTTTTGTGCCACCTTTTGTGATTTTTGGCTGTTTTTATTTTCAACCCTTGGATGAGATCAAGGGCAATGATGTAGTAGATTTTATGGTTTATTTGTATCTTATAAATACTTAAGAGCAGCTCAGCTACTGGAGATTCATATTTTGAATGAAATTTGATTTGTTTAGGTCATTTGAGAGATCATTCATGCTCTTTGTTCCTCTTTAGGCAACTTATCAAGGGATTGGAAACCTTTGTGGCATTGTTTAGCATCCAAGCATTTTTGGTGAGTAATATCCATTGATTTGTGGAGAAACCCTTTGCTATATAATCTGAAAATTAGCTAGGTCCTAACCCCTTCATTCATATCATTTGATATCAGAGCTTTAGGTGCTAATTTCCAGATTCCTATCCTTTATATTTGTTCTTGTTTTGTTTATGATACATAGAAAAAAAGAAAAAAATCCTTGTAATGTGTTTTTGCTGAAATTTATTTTCCAAACCCTAAAAATATTGTTCATCTTTGTTTCCATGTTGTTTTTGCATTTTCTTGCATATTCTGTTGTGTATAAAAAAATTTAGCAATAACCTTGCATATCCTGCTATTTCTGAAACTATTCTGCATTTTCCTTGCAAATTCTATTGTTTTTGAAACTATTCTACATTTTCCTTGCAAATTCTCCTATTTTTGAAACTATTGTGTTTTTTTCCTTGCATATTCTGCATTATCTAATATTTTCAACAGTTTTTTGGTATTTATGTCATAGTTCCTACAGAAATTTCATTTTCCATTTGTGTTGTAATTTATGTGCTATTTTGCATATCATAAAAAATTCCTCAAACAAATATTGAAGGTATTGTATTGATTTACTCTTAAGTTATTAGCATATTAGATAAAAAAAGGAAAACAGAAAAGGAGTGGCCAGAAGTTATTCAAAAAAAAGACAAAGAAAAGAGGCCAAATTACTTATGCTAATTTCTAGTGAGTGTTTGAACTCATAATTCCAAGAACTTTACCCTATTATTATAAATTTCTAATTGTGTGTCTTTGAGGAAATTGTTGTTCTTCCAATATTGTTAATCTTTTGATTTCCCTTGTACTTAATTATTCTAGTCTAGGTTCATAAACACTTTGAGTTAGTTTCCTTTGTGCTTTAACAAGTGGGATATTGTGAACTAGTTTTTTGGGTGTTTGATAATTCTACAAATTGTTTGGAATTCTTGGATTTGGTTGCTTTGATTAGGAGCTAAGAGGGTTTGAGCGATCAATCTGAGTGATAAACACGTGAGGTATTGAGTGTTTTTACATTAGTTCTATTTTATTATACTAACCTCTTATTGTGTAGAATTGCAAAAATGTCCAACAGGGGTAGTCTCGAAGGAAGGCTGGATATGATGTTCATGATGACGGTGCTGCAAAAATCTTTTGAAAGGATGAACAACTTGATAGTCGATATGAATTAAAGATTAGAAAGGCAAGAAAATTCCTTAGTAGTTTTACAAGGAGAAACATCTTCACCCAATGTTAGAATGGTTGATAGGCAAGTTCATGTTGCGGATGAAATATAGGAAGAAGATTGGGAAGAAGAATTGGAGGAAGAAGGAGGAGGAATGCCTAGAGGAGGAAGAAATGGTAGATGAGGTATGTGGAGACCCCTACCTAGGTGATCGGGGCAGAACCGACATCGTCGATCCTGCCCGATACTTTGGTTTTATATTTATAAAACTCTCGCAAGTGCACGAATCATTTTGTAGAAAATGATAAGTATACTCCCAAGGTCGATCTAAGGAAGGAATGTATGTGGTTTTTAATTTATTATTCAAACTTTTAAAAACGAAATTAAATCCTAAACATCCTGTCACGATATTTTGGGGTTTTGTGTTTTTACTCTACTTACATAAAAATAAACATAGATTCAATAAACATTTATGCAAATTTTATCATTTATAATGGTGGAGTATTTATGGATATAATAATTAAGTTAATTATGCTTGCTCATATTAATTAGGTTATTAAAGATATGATTTGATATTTATTGATTCTCTCTTTTTTATATGAATACCACCTTTGGTGGGGTTAGATATTCTTTGTTAACTAAACAAATCAATTAACACCTATGGGTGGGGTTGATAACTAATTTGGTTAATTAAATTAATTCCTTTTTCTAAGAGATAGAAAATGAACCATTTAAATGCCACCTTTGGTGGGGTTAGACACTTTAAACTTTATTCAAGGTGTCCAAATTAAACCTAAGAATTTAGTTATCCGAGTACTAACTTTCAAGTTTTAAAACCACTACTGAAAACATGTTGTCAATACATTTTCAGATAATAATTCTTATAAAAACTTTTGAAATAGAGCTTCACTCTAACTACTGGGCGATTGTACCAACAAATAAAAGAGCACTACTATAAATTAGAGTGGATAACTAAACCTTAAAATCTAATTTTATGATTTAAATTTGTAATGAAAAATAATATATTTCTCTCTAACATTCTTAATATAAAATCTTGAATAAAAATAAAATCAATTCATTTTAGAGATTTTTACCTATTTAATATTTCGCAAGCATAACAACGTTATTATTACATCATGTTTATAAACAGCCAGCAGAGTTAAATTTAATCACAGACAAATTAAGTATAACATGTAAGAATAAAGCATAAAAAATAACTGTAAAGAAAATAAAATCCTTTACAGAACTTCGATGCTATTCCCGTTGCTGGAAAAGCTCCAAGCGGAATTTGCACTCCCATTTATTGAATCAAAAAGCTAATAAATTACAAAAACATAACTAGTTCTTCCCAAAAAGGGAAGAACTCTAAAACTAAGAGAAATTAACTAAGAACAACTAAAAACTAAGAAAAAGCTTAAAAACTAAGAAATGAGAGAAAGAAAGAGAAGATAAGAATGGTTTTGAGGTGTGTTTTGAAGTGAAGGGAAGGGGGGTATTTATAGGTGAGGATGGAGAGAAAAAATGAGTGAAAAACTGTTAAAAAAATGTGAAAATGCGTAGTGCAAATGCTGAGGTCATTGATGACATCAGCATGACGTCATGGCGCGGCTGCACGTGAAAAATGGGGCGAAATGGGCGTCGGCGCGCGCGGCGCACGCGAATTGGAGGCCTTGTGATGGCACAGCGGTCTGGACGTGCGCGCGGGGCTCGGCGGCGCGATTTTCTCCTTTTTGACATTTTTTACCCTTTTGACCCATTTTGTCCAATTTTTCCATATTTGTTGACCTTTCCCCATTTATTTATTAATATATTTGTGATGTATTGCTTCCAGTATTCCTTTTGAGTCTTTAAGTTACGTTTTTAAGTGAAAATACCTGAAAAACAATAAAAACACCTGTGATTCCGAAAAAGACAAATTTATATAAATATATGATAAAACATATAAATATATATATTTTTAATCAATTAATGTGCATAAAATCATGGTAATTTTAGTGCTTTTTGAGCACTCATCACTAGGGCACAATATGGAGTTGATAGGGATCTAAGTAGTATGAAAATAAAGATGCCAAAATTCCAAGGAAAGAATGACCCAGAGTTGTATTTGGAGTGGGAGAAGAAGGTAGAGCACATTTTTGAGTGCCACAACTACTCCACTAAGAAAAAAGTAAAACTCGTTGTAATTGAGTTTTCTAACTACACATTAAATTGGTGGGATCAATTGGTCATTAGTAGGAGGAGAAACCGTGAAAGGCTCATTGATAATTATGAAGACATAAAGGCCATCATGAGGAAGAGGTTTATGCCTAGCTACTACTATAGAGAGTTACACCAATGCCTATAAATATTGACTCAAGGATATAAATCCATTGATGAGTACTACAAGGAAATGGAAGTGGCGATGGTAAGAGCTAATGTCGAGGAAGATAGAGAGGCCACCATGGCTAGGTTTCTCATTGGGTTGAATCCAAATATTTCCAACATTGTGGAACTTCATCATTATGTAGAGATGGAGGACATGGTCTACATGGAAATTAAGGTGGAAAGGCAATTAAATAAATTGTTTTTTCGGTCCCAACCATCAAGGTCTAGTCCCATTACTCTAAAATCGAACCTTACTAGTCCTTTTAAATCCAATGAGAAAAAAGATGAAGGAACTACTTCCAAACCAAGATTTGAGCCTTACAAAGCCAAAGATATGGGGCTAGCAAGGACAAAGGTAAAATGAACACCCTGATTCGTAATCGTGACTTTAAGTGTTTTCGATGTCTTGGTAATGGTCATCTAGCCTCTCAATGCCCACACAAGAAGGCAATGATCACCTTAGCTAGTGGTAAGGTGGAAACCATAATGAAAGTGAAGAAGAAGAGATTCCATCTGTAGAGGAAGCTAGTGATGAAGAGATAGGACCTATGGATGGGGAAGCACTTGTAATAAGGAAATCTTTGAGCACTCAAATCAAGAAGGATGACCTTGAACAACAAAGAGATAACATATTTCACACAAGGTGTCATGTTAGTAACAAGATGTGTAGTGTTATCATAGATGGGGGAAGTTTCACCAATGTGGCTAGTGCTACCTTAGTTGAGAAATTAGGGTTGCCTACATTCGAACACCCTAATCCTTACAAGTTGTATGGTTAAATGATAGTGGGGGAGTGAAGGTTGATAAGAAATTATTAGGGGGCTTCTCCATTAGAAAGTACAAGGATGAGGTGATATGTGATGTAGTACCCATGTAAGCGAGACACATCTCGCTAGGTAGGCCTTGGAAATATGATAGGAAGTTTACACATGATTGATATAGAAACAAGTATTCGTTTGTGAAGAATGGTAGAAACATCACACTTGTACCCCTTTCACCCAAGCATGTCTTTAAAGATCGACTGAAGATGGTTAGGAGAAAAGAAAAGAGTGACAATGAACAAAAAGAGAAGAATGAAAGAGAAAAAAAGAGTGAAAGAAAAAAAGAGTGAAGAAAAAGGAGAAGTGAGTGGAGAAACAAGAGAGAAAAAAGTGTGTGTTTTTTATGCTAAGGCAAGCGAGGTCAATGGGGATTTTTATTCAAAATAGCCCATACTTGTACTTTTGTACATGGAGGCTAATTTTTCTATTAACGATCTTAACCAGTCTTTGCCTAGTACCACTTTTTCTCTTTTGCAGGAATTTGAGGACGTATTCCCTGAAGAGATTCCGGATGGGGTGCCACCAATTAGGGGGATTGAGCATCAAATTAACTTCATACCAGGAGCTTCTCTTCCAAACCGACCTACCTATAGGACCAACCCTGAAGACACTAAGGAGATTCAAAGGTAGTTTGAAGAGTACTTGATCAAAGCCCAAGTCAGGGAGAGCCTAAGTCCATGTACCGTTCCCATGCTACTCATTCCCAAGAAGGATGGATCAAGCAAGATGTGTGTTGATTGCCAAGCCATCAACAACATTACAGTAAAATATCGACATCATATCCCTAGACTAGATGACATGTTTAGATGAGTTGCATGTTCTTGCATTTTTTCAAAAAATGATTTGAGAAGTGGATATCATCAAATTAGGATGAGAGAGGGTGATGAATAGAAAATAACTTTTAAAACTAAACATGGATTGTATGAGTGGTTAGTCATGCTCTTTGGTGTAATAAAATGGACTTAGAACTTTTATGAGACGTATGATTCATGTGTTTGCATGCATTTATTAGAAAATTTGTTGTTGTCTATTTTGATGCTATTCTAATTTACAGTAAAAATCTTGAAGAGTATGTCTTACATCTTAGGTATGTGCTTGAAATTTGAGAAAAGAAAAATTGTATTTGAACTTGAAAAAGTGTTGTTTTTGCATGGACAAGTTAGTTTTTCTTGGTTTCGTTGTTAGTTCTAAGGGAATAGAAGTAGATGAGGAAGAGGTTAAGGCTATTCAAGAATGACCCTTACCTAAATCTGTAATCGAGCTTAGGAGATTTCACGGCTTGGCTAGTTTTTATCGAAGGTTTGTCAAAGATTTTAGTACACTAGTCGTACCTATAAACGAGGTCATTAATTAAAAAGTCTATTGATTTAAATGGGGTGAGAATCAGGAGAGAGCTTTTAAAGCATTAAAGGATAGTTTATGTTCTACACATTTTTTATCTTTACCTGATTTTACTAAAACCTTTAAAGTTGAGTGTGAGGCATTAGGAATAGGTATAGGAGTTATTTTGATGAAATAACGAGACCTATTGCTTATTTTAGCGAGAAAATTCATGAAGCAACCCTTAATTATCCAACGTATGACAAGAAGCTATATGCCTTGGTTAGGACTCTGGAGACATGGAAACATTACCTTTGGCCAAGGGAATTTGTCATCCACACCGATCACGAATCTCTAAAACATCTAAAGTGCCAAGGTTAATTGAATAGGAGGCATGCTAGATGAAGAATGTTGTAGCCGATGTTTTATCACGAAGGCATGCTTTATCATGGAGGTATGCTATAAAGTTAAGAGGAAAGAAGAAGTGAAAGTAATATGATTGGAAAAGAATAAAGAAGAGGTGGAGAATGAGATTACAAAGAAGAAAGAAGAAAGTGAAAAGAAGAAGAAGAAATAGGAGGTTAAAAAGGGACAAAGATGAAGGAAGTATGGGTTAGGTAGGTATACTATACTATAATAGAGATAAAAGAATATATGGAGAGACCAAAACCCTCAAGGAGGACACAATTTTGGTACAGATTCAAGTGGAGATTAATTCTACAATTCAAGAGACTGATTGTATTTCTTTTTCTACTCTTTTCTTTATCAATTTTTATGTCTTCCTTTATGAAAAATATGGGCTTTATGAACACAATTATATGTATTTAATTTATTAATCTAGGGATCTTACGAACCCAATTTTCAACATGTGATGATTTAAATATTGCTCAGGTGTGATATAGACAGTCAAATCAGCTTTTGATCAAGGGCTATAATCAAAACAAGCAAAATTAATAGTGCCAGCCAATCATAGTGTGACACATGGCATCAGAAATTCTCTAGGTGAATCAGGGCACGACACATGGCAAGGGAGACTGATTAGTGTCAACGCATGCTAAGTTAATGCCACGCGGCGAGACGTGATTTGTGGAGACAGAGGGCATGACGCACTAGTGGAACGCACAGAGCAATGGCGTAGCAACACGTGGCATAGCGCGTTGACCAAATTTTGAACTCGGATTGAACACCATGTTGACACGTGGTGTGCATTTCATCTTCCTCATAAGCGGCATAACGTGATTCGCTCTTGGTGCTTGTATGGCATCCGCGTGGCTTGCCCAATCAACTCCTCTGCTTACGTGGCATGCCACGTGATAGCTCATGATTGGTCTTGCATTACAAATTCATAAAAATTCCAAAAATTATATTTTCACCCTTTTTCACTAAAAAGTTTATATTTTAATATTTTTGGCCATAAAAATACTATTTAATGACTCTACATACCTTAGCTTTTTTTTTCATCATGCACTTTTAACTACAATTGAGTTTTTACTTGATATTTCAATGCACCCTCTTTTGTCAATCATTTCATATTCTTTTTTTTCATCCCTTTTTTTGTAACTTCACAACACCCCCAAACTTATTTTCAATTCTATATTCTTTTTCTTTAGAGGGATAATTGTGTTATGAATTTTGCTCCTTTTTTTCTATTTTCCTTTTTTTATATGGTACATTACTTTTCACCTTATGCTATAGCATAACACATGATTGCATTTTTTTTCTTTTCATTCAAGCTAAAGGTGTAAGCATAAAGGTAATGCTTATTAGTTTGGCATAAAATGTGACTTAAAGATATGAATGGTTCTTTGTTAGGCTCAAATGGGTGACTAAAGATATTAAAAATGGTTAGTTTGAAAGGCTCAATCGATCCAAATAAGGCCTAAATCATTTTCTCTTGCTAAATACTATTTAGGATTTCGTCTCAAGAGACGATCAAATAGATTCTAAAACTTGGTAGATCTCATCGACTCGCATAACTCACTACAAATTTTCTCTCAATAAGCACACCAAAATCAATCATGAACATATGCATAAATATTTGAATCAATCCAATCAAAACTAGCAAGCATATCACATAATTAATGTAAATATCTTAACAAATATGTTACATTCCTTATCCTAGTCATGACAACCAATTTTTATCATTGAGTTCATATGTTTCATATCAAGCATACATGCATTTAGTTTTCATATATTTATCAATTTCTACCCAAATCATGATTAAAAACAACCTAAAAATTAAAAAAAATTCCCTAAAAATTTAAAACGCATACTAAATACTAAAGTAGAGACAGAAGTTCCCTCCCCTAAACTTAAATTACACATTGTCCCCAATGTGCACATATAAATATGAGAAGGTAAAAGGAAAGAAAACTTCTTTAGTCATGACACACCACATTTGTCGTTGAAATGCTCATTCTTGTTGCATCATTGCTCTCCACATTTATTCACCTACAAAACAAAAAAAATGAAAATATAAGTAAAATAATGTTGGGTTGCCTCCCAATCAGCTCACATTTAATGTCCTTGACTATACAGTCCTATCAAGTCCTAAAGCACTTCCCTTTGTGTTCATTTACTTTTGAGTTTGCATGGAAAAAGTTTGAGTCTTGACTCGTTCAATAATACTTTGTGTCCTAGCTTGCAAACACGGTGCTCCATTCTTCTCTCATGCCATATTTTTGTTTTATTTTTGAACTTTTTGGCATACTTATAAGCACTTCACTATAACTCATCCAATTTATGTATTTCTAATAGCTTTGTCACCTCTCCATTGGACTTTTTCTCTTTTATACTTGACTAGGGATAAGAGGGTGAAAGTGTGAGGTCCAAACTTGGTGGCTCTTCAATTGATGTTTTGAGCTTTGATCCTATCTCAAAACTCTCCATAATCGGTAGGGCTATCACGTGGCTTGGCGTGTCATCTCAAAAGTTCACACAGTCTACAATGTCAACCTTCGATGCCATATTTTCAAAGTTAAAATAGGTTGAGTTGTTTTCTAGTGAGTTTATGTCCTTGTTCATAGCATCATGTGTAGCATTCTTAAGTGTGGATGACTCAACAGATTCTTTTAAGTTGTCCCCACATTTAGTAACATTTATCCTTAAACATTCATTAGCATTATTAATATCAGGGGGTTCAGGTTCTTTAAAAACTTTAAACATTATTTGTTCATCTTGTACTTTCATTATAAGTTCACATTTTTGTACAATAATGAGTGCTCTTCCAATTGCTAAGAATGGACTAACAAGTATGATAGGAACGTCACAATCCTCTTCCATGTCTAGCATAATGAATTTCATTGGAAAGATGAATTCGTCTACTTTTACTAGCAAATATTCTACCACACCTCGAGGTTTCTCTTAATTGATCTATCTACCATTTGTAATATTACTGAAGTGGGTATGGCTTTACTAACCCCCAATCTCTTGAAGAATGATAATGGCATAAGGTCAATGCTAGAACCCAAGTCACATGATGATTTCTCAAAGTGGATGTTCCCAATTGTACAAGGAATGTCAAAACTACCTAGATCTTTCAAAGCTTGAGGTAGTTTTTTAGCAAGGATGGCACTAAAATCTTTAGTTAAGGTTATTATTTCATTATCTCTATGCCTCATTTTCTTAGACAAGATGTCATTCAGAAATTTGGCATAAGAAGGAATTTGTTCATGTGCATCTGCAAATGATATGTTTATGTGCAACTTCTTGAAGACTTCCAAAACTGCGTATCTGACTTTTGCTTTTGCAGTCTTTGATGGAAAGGAATAATGGGTTTATAGAGGTTGCTATTTTTTTCTAAATTATTTCCTTTACATTGCTCTCTTTATCCACTAATTTCTCCTCCTTCTTTTAGTTTACAGTTCCTCTCTATCCTTTTTAGTCTCATAGTCCTCCTTATCCTTTTAAGTCTCATCTTTTCGCTCTAAAGTTTTACTACTCCTCAAAGCTAATGATTTAAAATGGTCCTTACCTTCTCTTCTTAGGTTTACAATTGTGTCATTTTGAAGGTTATCTTGATACATTTGGCTTATAACTTGAGCAAGTTGTCCCATTTGGTTCTCCAAATTTCAAATTGAAGCCTCTTGAGTGGACAGTTTTGTATTTACTGATTGGATGAAGTCTTTCATCATCCCTATTAAGCCATTTGTATTGTCCTTATTAGGTGGCTTACTCTCTTGGGCTTATGATTGATATGGTTGTTGAAAACTAGGTGGTGGAAATGATTGATGGTTGAATTGATTACCACATTGACTATTATTATTACTCCAAGAGAAATTTGAATGTTGTCTCCATCTTGGGTTATATGTATTTAAGTATGGATTATTGTTTCGATTCACATTACCCATATAGCATATGGATTCAGGATTATTTGGATAATTATCGAACAAATGAGCTCCTCCACAAAACAACATGACACTCTTGAATCTTGGACCTAGTTTAGACTCACTAGAGAGTTTTGAGCCTTCAAAAGATTAACCAAAGATGAAACTTGAGCTGTGAGTGTTGTGATATCATTTACCTTATGCACTCTGGCTACTCTTCTTATGGTTGTCAATCTGTCCATTGGCCATTGATAATTATTGCTAGCCATTTTCTCAAGTAAAACATAAGCTTGATTGTAAGATTTGGCTAGCAAAGCTCCATTAGCATATGCATCAACAATAGTTCTTGTGTGAGCATTGAGACCATTATAAAAAGTCTCTATTTGAATCCAAGAAGGAATACTATAATGAGGACACTTCCTTAGCAATTCCTTGAATCTTCCCATGCATCATATAAATATTCTCCTTCATATTATTGGTAGGATGTAATGTCATTCCTAAGCTTGGCATTCTATGTTGGTGGGAAGTATTTCATCAAGAATTTCTCTGCCAAACCATTCCAAGTTGTAATGAAATTAGGTGGCAAAGAGTTTAGTCAAGCTCGAGCATGGTCTCGCAAAGAGTAGAAGAACAATCTAAGCCTAAATGCCTCCTCGATCACACCATTGAACTTAAATGAATCTATAACTCCAATAAACAATCTAAGATAAAGATGAGGATCCTCTGTTAGTAATCCGTTGAATTTTCCAACTGTTTGTAGTATTTGAAATATCACTGGCTTTAATTCAAACTAATTAGCTTGAATGCTTGGCCTTGTAATACTTGGATTCAACCTTTCCAACGTAGTAGGTATTGCATATTCATTCATAGCTCTATCTCTATCATCCATCAAAAGCATTTAATTGTTCAAGTTTAGCTCATTGTTATTTATTTATAATGGATTAGCCATTTTTTCCTCTTAGGTGACAACTTACTTTCTAATTGATCTCAAAGTACGCTCAATTTCAAGATCTAAAGGTAAGATTTCTCTTTCACGAACTCTACTCATCCAATATACTTAACTATGTTTCTATAATACTAAAGAATATGTCTAAATAAAAATAAATAAATTAAAGTTAATAAAATAAAATAAATAAATAAGTCAGTAAAAGAAAATAAGTAAATTAAAATTAAAATTAAAGTAGAGAAAAATAAATTAAGAAAAATAACTAAAATAAAAATAATTTATTAATTTCTAATATTTATAATCTCTGGCAACGATGCCAAAAACTTGATCGCCACACACGAAGTGTGTGCAATGAATATGAAAGTATATGTATCACAACAAGTAATATAATGATAAGAAAAAATCGTTCCCACATAGATTCTTTTATTAAAAACTAATTTTTAAAACTAAAAAAGAATTAAAAATCAAATTTTTTTTGTGATTTTATATTTTAAGTAAGAAAAATTAAAATAACTAAAATTAAATAGAAATAATTAATTAAATCAAATTTGGTAACTAAAAAGATATATGAGAAAATATCTAGGAATACTTAATCCCTCAATTTTCTAAACATGGAAATCGCTAATATCCCCCAATATAATTATCAATTAATTTCATGATCAATTGTATCTAACCTAACATGTATTGCTCTCTCAAGTAAACTACACATCATATAGTAATTAATTTAATCACAATCTCATGCTAATTAAATTTCATACTATTCATTAAGTTCATCAATTATGGATCACATACATAAGAATCATACATCTCTGCCTAGAAACTATGCATGTTATTTAATCAAGACAAATAATTAAATAATTCTCTCAAATCTATTTAATTGCCTCTATAGATAAATTGTTGGCTAAATAATTAATAGCATACAAATCAGATTAAATAATATAATTAAATTAAAATTAAAGTTATAATTATAATTGGGATAAAATTTAAATCATCACATGGTTAAAATTGGGCATAAGATCCCTAGATTAATAAATTAAATACACATAATTTTGTTCATAAAGATCATATTTTTTATAAAGAAAGACATAAAAATTGATAAATAAAAGAGTAAAAAAAGAAATACAATCAATCTCTTGAATTGTAGCATTAATTTCCTCTTGAATCTCCACCAAAATCGTGTCCTCTCTTGAATTTTTCTCTCTTTTTAGCTCCAAAAATTGACCAAAATTATAATAATAGAGGCCACTTAGGGTTTATGGAGTGATTAGGGGCTTAAATATTACTCAAGTGCGATCTGGACAGTCAGATCAGCTTCAGATCAAAGGCTACGATCAAAACAAGCAAAAATGGACAATGCGAGTCAATTATATCACGACATGTGGCATCAGAAATTTTCTTGCCTAATCAGGGTGGGACATGTGGCAAGGGAGATTGATCATAGTCAATTCACGATGAGTCAGTGCCACGTGGCAAGGCGTGATTTATGGAGATGGATGGCATGGAGCACGTGTGGAACGTAGGGAGCAATGGCGTAGTGACATGTGGCATGACAGGTTGCCCAAATTTCAAACTCGAATTGAACGTCGTGTTGACATGTGGTGCACGTTTTGTCCTCCTCACATGCGGCGTAATGTGATTCGCTCTCTATGCTTGTGTGGCATTCGAATGGCATGCCCAGTCAGCTCCTTTACTTATGTGGCATACCACTTGCCAGCTCCTTATTGGTCTTGCGTTAAAAATCCATAAAAATCCCATGAAATTCCAAAAAATATATTTTCACTCCTTTTCACTAAAAAATTTATATTTTAATATTATTTTGGTCATAAAAATACTATTTATTGAATAAAACATGTAAATATTAAGTAAAAAAGTGCACTAATGACTCTACTTTCCTAGAGTCATCACACCCCCTTAACAATGAATGTAAACTAATAATTGGTTGTATGAGCCTTAGTTTTCCACTTGTTTTGGCAGACAAACACAGAAAAAGCTCTACTGTCATCTTCAGTCTCCAAGTCCTACAGGCAATGTTGCCTTCTCAATTCATCTACCATGTCCATTGTTTTAGTCATCAACACACCGTCTCTTTTGATCTCATATAGTATCAAAAAATTTGATTTTTCAAAATTTGGCACCCATCGTGGGGCTTCCTCTTCTCTTTTAAGTGTTCGAAGAAGGAGAAGTCCTTTATTTCTTTCTTTGGTTAACCAAACTAGGGAAATTTATCACTAATACCCTTGAATGGCTAATGGTGTTAACTTTTTATCCAATGATGTATTTTTCTTTTCTATGGCTCTGATACCAAATTGTGGCTAGATGTTTTATAAAAGTAGTTGTTAATTCGCACATATTATTATTTAAAGGTAAACCTTTAAGTTTCTTATCAAAACCTTGTTTTATTTTTAGATTTTCCTTATTTTTATATTCATACAAACTTGTGGCTAGTTTCTTTGTATTTTTTTTCTTTTTATCAATTTTATAAATGTCATAAATAAATATTTAATCATTCAAGATCCCTAATTGACTAAGAATTATAATTATTATACCTAAATTTAATAGGTTTACCATAATCTTCCCTTCAATTTTTCATCTTCTTTGGTTAAACTTGATATGCCTCAGCTTGATCAAACCTTAATACTCTCTTAGTAATGGGGAAGCCTTTGCCTTCGTACATAATATGGTATCTAAATTAGACTTACTAGAAAATAGGAAAAAAGTGACTGCACTCTATTTTATTCATAATAGTAATAATTAGTACTTCTAAAAGTCAACTATGAACCTTAAAAAAATTCTTAGTTGTCATAGTTTCTAGATAAATAATTGCTTGATGAATAATTTTTAGAGTAGAAAGATTGCTATTATTGAAGCTATGCCCAACTAATGGAAATAAGGGTTCCTTTTATAGGACAAGTAATCCCTGTTTATAATAGTGAGAAATCACTATTTTAACCCTACTTTAATAATTCACATAACCTTCTATTTTTCACCTTTGTATCTAAGCCTTTCATTTCCTTGGCATGTTCTGCCGACTGAAGATATGGGATCAACTAATAGTCCTTTTTATGATGTATCTTCATCTTCTTGATCTTTAATGTAGTAAATGCATTTGTGATTGTTAGTGGTTTTCTTGGCATAAAAACAAAACTCTTATTTCTTAAAAAACAATTAGATTATTATAGTTAAAATTTGTTTCAAACTAACTGATTTTCTCAACATCTTCTTCAACGAGGGAAATATTTCTATTGGAAGTGATTATAACCTTACTAGTTGAGTAATTTACTTTGACTTTAGAAGAATTATCAATTTTTTTGAGTTCATGATAAATTTAACAAAGCATCTACCCTCTTAGAATATAGAATTGAAAACCCTATTTGATAAAATGGTATGGACTAGCATAACCTTCTTCATTCCAGTCTATAAATGAACTAAAAAATCTTAGATAAATAGGCTTGTCACTTGCTATGATATTCTTTCTAAAGTTCTTTGATAACTTTCTTCGAATTTTTAGGAAAATAATTTAATTCATTTAAATTAAATCCTATATATAAGTTCTCAATTAAACGTGAATGGAAATATTTATAAACAAAAATTGGATCAGCTCCTTCAAGAATATTAAATTTACTTCCTATAAGGAATTCCTTTTCTATCGTATAAAATTTCATATCTTTTATATGTTATTGAATATATTTTTTGACTAAGCTATAGAGATTCAATCGTTGTGGTTTACTTAAATTCCAATATTGGTCTTTCTTGTCTTTAATGACCAATGTATTCCTGGGGATGTTTCCCTAAATAGTATTGATGATTGTACTATTTTTACTATCTTTGTGAGAGGCATTTCTCAAAATAGTACTTGTGGTCTTACTATCTTTCCTAGGGTCTTCAACCTCCTTGGTGGCCATAGTTATTGTAACGCTACAGAGTAATTTTTAACTACATCATTTGGAATTATTAGTTTTGGTACTCTATAGTTAAGATAACTACATTTAGCTTCTATTCTATTAGTGAAAGATGTGTGATTTATTCCACTAAATCTAACCATAACTTTACTTACTTTAGGCCATTTGTTGTAAATTCCTAGTTTTTTTACAATTATAGGCCACATAAGCCTTATTTTGGCCTTTTTTTACCTCTTCAATCCAACTAAGCTTTTCCTTTTTCTTTTCAGAGAAGTTAATATCTTTCAAATATTTAGATTCTTCCTTCTTATTTTGAATTCATCTTAAGAAGTTTTACCTTTCTTAGAATGATTTTTTTATGAGGACCCATCTTTAGAGTTTTTGGACTTTAATGACCATTTTGAACTATTAAGTTATTCCTATCTCCAAAAGAGACTTCTGTAGGTATAAAATCTCAATTTTTTTAAGGATTCTTATCTTCTTTTCCTTTATCTTGATCTTAATATCGAGATGTTCCATTCAAACAAGAACAAAAATAAATGTGCTAATTCTCTTGTAAAGGCATCTACTCAACTATTCTTGTTTTCTGAAAGATGTTCGAAATCAAAATTTTTACATTTGATTGTTGCCCTTTGACTAATTTTTTTTGTTTATAATCACTTGTAATATTAGTCCTTAAAATAACCAAAATTCTTGTTATTAGTTCTTACAATGAATTTGAAACTTATTATATATATTGCAAATTTCTTAATAGTTTTTTTAATAGTTAAGTATTCCTTTTCGTTACTGTGATAATTTAATTCTAGACTATGGAAATATCCTAATATATATCTACAAATATATCCATCTTTGTTATCTACTTTTGCTATTAAAAATGCTCCCCAATATTTATGTGAAGCATCTGTTTCAACTATCATTTTATCATCTGGACCTGGATGGTATAAAGTTGGTAAATTTTTTACCTACTCTTTTTTTCCTTATCCATATACAAAGTATCTTGTTTTGTCCTTTTCCAAACATGATCTTTTTGCAATTTTGTTTGTAAAGGTTTTTGCATTTCTGCAAGTTTTTTAATATATGCTTTAGTATACGTTAAATATCTTAAGAATCTTTGTAATTTATTTTTGTCTTTTAGTTCATTAGGAAATTTTTGAATATTATTTAGTATATAAAATATAGATTATGTTTTCCATTTTTAATTTCTAACCATAAATACATAATTTTGTGCTGAGCTGTTACTACTTTCTTCTCAGAAAATACAATGCCTTATTGTTTGCATTCTTGTAAAATATTAATAATATCCAAATAATATTTATTTAATTTATTACTGAAAACTATAATTTCATCTATATAAACACAACAAATATTTTGTAATTTCTTAAAGATGTTGTCCCTATACTTTTAAAAGATACTTGGAGCTTGTTTTAATTCGAATGGTATAATAGTCCATTTGAATTGTCCTTGAGGCAACTAAATGCCCTTCGTTTTTTAGATTCCATATACATTTAATGTTTATCCCATTTTTAAGACTTTTTATTCTTTATCTTAAGGAGTTTGTATAGTTTTTCTATTTCTTTTATTGCATCTTTCTGTTATGGTTTTATGTAATGTTTCAGGCAATTTCTAAATTATCATTTCCTCATAATTTTATTGCATGGAGGGTAGGGTAGCTTATGATAATACATTTTATATTCATAAATAAAAGAATTTATATAACACATCAAATATTTTCATATTTGTTAAATGCTATTTGGCTTCTTCAATTTTATTGTTACTAGATTCAATGATATGTCCACCTTTGTTTTCTCTAACAAATTCCTTATATATTTCATTTACTAACACGATTCACCTATCTCTTATACCTTAGCTGTGCTACAAGTGTGTTAGGATTATTGCATACTTGTATGCCCTTTCCTTCACATATACGAGTGTTCTGACTTTCTATATTAAAAAGAGGGAGAAGTTTGTGTGCACAACTATGTTTTTATTGTCATGTTATGTATTGCATAAGTAGTGAGTGTAGTATTGTACTACATTTTCTTGTCTGACCTGTATTCACTTAGAGGGAATGTTGCATGAAGTCATAAAGAGTTGTGTACTTAACTTTTGTTTATGCTACATGATTGTATGTGCTTAGCATATTGGTCTGTAGTTGTGTAGGGGTAACATGATAGTATTTGGTTAAACTAAACATTATTTCTATATGATACATTCATGGGATATGTGTTTATTTTATATGTACACGTTAAATATAGTTTGAATTCATCGACCTTTAGATTTTCTATGTGCAAATGTGTAAAGACTCTCATGTTTTAGACTGTCATATTATGGATGAGATGATCCAAGAAGATGGACAAAGTACACAAAATGCATGCAAGTGGAGTAGGTGCATTTTTTGGTGTTGGGTGTGCGTCCATATTTTGTTCATAGGAATAAACATATTTAAGTCATCTTTATGATCATCTTATGTTTGACATGCATATGTACTTAGTTGTATATTGTTTTACCACATAAAGCCAATGGAGAAGAATATAATTCCTATAGTCCTTTAAAACTTGAAAGTTAGTACTATGATAATTAAATTCTTAGGTTTAATTTGAACACCTTGAATAAAATTTAAACTGTCTAACCCCACCAAAGGTGGCATTTAAATGGTTCATTTTCAATCTCTTAGAAAAAGGAATTAATTTAATTAACCAAATTAGTTATCAACCCCACCCATAGGTGTTAATTGATTTTTTAGTTAACAAAGAATATATAACCTCACCAAAGGTGGTATTCATATAAAAAATAGAGAATCAATAAATATCAATTTATATCTTTAATAACCTAAATAATATGAGTAAGCATAATTAACTTAGTTATTATATCCATAAATACTCCAATATTATAAATGATAAAATTTGCATAAATATTTATTGAATCTGTATCTATGTTTATTTTTATGTTATTAGATTAGAAACAACAAAAACCTAAATATCGTGACAAGATGTTTAGGATTTAATTTCGTTTTTAAAAGTTTGAATAATAAATTAAAAATCACATATATTCCTTCCTTAGATCGACCTTGGAAATATACTTATCATTATCTACGAAATGATTAATGCACTTGCGAGAGTTTTATAAATATAAAACCAAAGTATTGGTAGGATCGACGATGCCTGTTTTTGCTCATCAAGTTTTTGGCGCCGTTGCGGGAGAAGGAATAACGTTTTTAAATTATTTATCAAAATTTTAAAAACTTTTTGTGTTGTAAATAATTGTGAATTTTTTTTACTTTGAGTTAAAAAAAACAAAACAAAATACATAGAAAATTTCTATTCATGAATAGTAAAAAACAAATTTAAATAAAATTTAAAATAAATATTATTTTTCTTAAAAAAAAAAGAAGAAAAATAATAAAAAAATTGATGTTCGTGATTAGTTAAAAAAAATAAAAATAAATATTTTTTTTCCATTTAAAAAAGAAACTTACAGTTCATGAATAGTAAGACAAAACCAAAAAACAATTCAAATTTCATAATAAATAAAAAAACATTTATAGCGTTAATAGTAAAATAATTTGGAAATTTGATATTTGAAGTAAAAAAAAAAGAATAATATAATTTTTTTTATTTAATTGTTTTAAAAAAAACATAAAAAATTTAAAAAGAAATAAAGAAATAAAGAAATAAAAATAATAATAAAATAATTAAAATTATAAAAAAATTAAAATTTAATTTTTAATTTTCATTTAATTTTCATTTATTTATTTTAAATCTTAAATTTAATTTTTTTAATAAACAAATAATAAATAATAATAAATTCAAAAAAACAAAATTATTTTCAATTAATATTTTTTTCTTTTACATTTTTCAATTTTTTTATTTTTGGTTGAATTTTTATTTTATTTTATTTATTTTCCTTTTTTTCTTTTACCTTTTTCAATTTTTTTATTTTATTTGATTTTTGGTTTAATTTTTGTTCTCTTTAATTATTATTTTTATCCTAATTTTCGTTTAACTTAATTAACTTAGGTTTTTATTAACTTTTTTACTAACTTAATTAACTTAGATTTTCGTTAAGTTAAATAACCTACATTTTTATTAACTTAATTAACTTAAATTTTTACTTAACTTAATTAATTTAATTTTAATAGCATGAAAAGTAAAGATCTAAAGGAGTTCTGTCTAAGAGACTAGTTCTTGGAAGCCTTTGTGCCACTAGTCTTTCTTGGAAATGTTGTTCTGTCTAGGAGGATGGTTTTTAAGGAGCCTTTGCACCACCATTTTTTCCTGGGAACACTCTTGGTTAATACTAATTATGTTATTTTAACTTAGATATTGTACTTGAAAATAATAATATTATGAAACTATCTCCAAAATTTTAAAGTTTTAATTACAATCTAAGGAGTTAGTTGTTTTGTTTGATCTAGGTACAATTGTGTTTTGATACCTTAATTATTTGACTTGTACCTAGATGTGGGTTATCTAAAACCCACAAGCATATCCCTAGTTTTAAGTACAGAAAAATTTGAAAATCCATAAGGCATGACTGAAAAAGTATAGGTAGACAACTTTGTATTACCTGTAGGTTTGATTGACTTAATGATGTGGGGACATTGAGTTTACTTAAAATGAAATCTCCAAGTTACGTCTTGCTAAGACGTTAAACTAAGCTCTGGATGGGAGACAACCCATCATTTTAGGTAATTTCCTTTTATTTGTTTTATTTATGTAATTTATGTTTATTTTAGTTTAATTATATTTGAATAGTTTTAAAATTGTTAAAACTAAAAATATTTGTTGAGATGTTAGACGTTCACAGTAATCTGTCTATGTGCACTTTAATGAACATGATAGATGCACCTGTATTTCTCCATTACCACTCACACATTCTCAGAAAATAGGTAATATTTCTTCTCTTTTCTCTTTATCTTTAATTTACAGTTGTTACATTGAGGACAATATAAGTTCTAGGTTGGGGGTGGTGAAAAGTTACCATGCTTAAAAAAATATTTTTTTTTATTTTATGTTCACATTTTCATTTTTATTGTGTTTGGTTTTATTTTCTTTGTATGATTTAGTAATTTTTAGAATTTTAGAATTAGTTTTAAAAAAATTCTCACAAAAATTTATCATTTCTTTAAATCAAATTTAAGTAAATAGTTAAGTCTTTTGTACTATTAGATTAATTTTTAAAAACGTATCATGAAATATTTTGTAATTGTTTTTGGTAATTAGTTATTTTTTTGTCATAACTAGTATTTCTTGATAAGATGTGAAAATTATATTAAACCCAAAATCGGTGTTTATGAATTGTTTTTAGTGGAGATTATCTTTGTGAGATATAATTTGAGCCTAATTTCCTTTATTCAGAGTGAAATATATATTTTTTCTACTCCAAACACATTTCTTATTTCTTCAAATTTTTAGGTGATCTCTATAGGTATTAGCATTGAATGTATAAATGTTTTTCTCATCTTAATAGAGTGTCGTATATTTTTTTATTATTTTTGCTTAGATTAAATGATTTAAGTAGAAATTGATAGTATATGCTTTTATCTCATTCATGCATGACTCTTACAAAAAAAAAGACATATCTAGAATTACCTAAACCAAAATCAAACAGAAAAGCCACAAAATTAACCACTCACCAAAATGATAAAAAAATGTACAATCTGTACATGGGTTGACTCTCTAAAAAATATATATATTGAAAAAATCTTCAGAAACAAATAGAGATATAAAGAATATATAGTATAATCTACATACTATGACCCACATTGCCTACAAAGTTATGAGTAAACGCTAATTACAAAAAGAAAGATATAGGAAGTAATCCCCTAAAAAGTCATTGCACTTTCTCCATTTGTAAAAGACGATATATCTTGAAAAAAAATTTCTTAATGAGTTTGATTTATGCATGAAAATAATTTTTATATATGATATCTTTATAATTTATACAGTCGATTCCTTTCATGAGATCAACGTCAAAATAACACTTTGAGCCTTTATTCTTTATACATATGCGAACATATTAGTTCATTTCTATACATCAACTCTTTCGCATATAAATTAGTATGAGTGTTTGAACCCATATGATTCAGTGTTTTGAGAGTATTGACTAGTGAGGAATAGAGTTGAAGCGAATTCGGAATCTAGACACTGAAATTGGGTGAAATTAAATTGATACATTTTTTATATGAAATATGAAAATGATTTTCGACTAATTATTATAATAAATCATGATTGTTTAAGAAGATTAAAATAACTTATGCTTTAGATTTTAATTATGATCTTAAAGGAGATTAAAGAGAGTGAGACATTTTTGTGTTATGTTTCGTGTTGTTTTATTTTATTTTTTTTAAAGCTAATTTTTGATTTTGTTGTAATTTTAGTTTTTAAGTTGTGATTTTTATTATTTCTTTTAATTTTTACATTTAGTTAAATGTTTGTGGGTATCATTATTGAAAACCCTCACGAGACTCAAACTCATCCACTAGGACAACCTAGGGGTTTAAAGGCTTGTTGCATAGGTTAAATACAACTGTATCAATCCACGGAAGTGATTTAAGATAATTTAATTTTTAGTTTTCATTGCTTCTCTTGCTAAGGGACTAGTAAGAAGCTGGTTGGGGGTTGTGATGAGTGCTCAAAAAGTACTAAAATTACCATGATTTTATACACGTTAATTGATTAAAAAGATATATATTTATATGATTTTATCATATATTTATATAAATCTATCTTTTCGGAATCACGGGTATTTTTAATGTTTTTCAGGTATTTTTGCTTAAAAAAGTAACTTAAAGACTCAAAGAAAAATACTGGAGGTAATACATCACAAATATATTCAAAAAGTAAATGAAGAAAAGTAAAAAAAAGATGGAAAATTGGACAAAATGGGACAAAAGGGTCAAAAATATCAGAAAGGAGGAAATCGCGCACGCAGCCGCCCATCCGCACCGATGAACGAGCGCACATCGCCCAGTCTGCACGCGCCCATCAGCGCCCGGTTCGCACGCACCGCATCACCTAGTCCGCACGCACCCCTGCCCCATTCCGCGTGCGCCTGCTCTCTATTCCGCATGCACCCCTACTCCATTCTACGTATGCCTGCTCTCCATTCCGCACGCGCCCCTGCTCCATTCCGCGGGAGCTGCCGCCCCCCACACTGCATGACATCAGCAGTATGATGTCATCATTCACTACTCCACATTTTCTCCATTTTTAATCATTTTCCACCCATTTTTTCTTCCTCTTCTCACCTATAAATACCATTATTCTCTTCATAACAAATCACACCTCAAAAACATCTTCTTCTCTCTTTCTTTCTCTCCATTTCTTAGTTTTTAGCTTTTCTTAGTTTCAGAGTTCTTCTCTTTTTGAGAAGAACTAATTATGTTTTTGTAATTTATTTTCTTTTTGATTAAATAAATGGAAATGCAACAAGAATAACATCAAAGTACGGTAAGGATTTTATTTTCTTTATAGTTATTTTGTATGCTTTATTCTTATATGTTATATTTAATTTGTCTATTATTAAATTTAACTTTGCTGGCTGTTTGTAAACATGATATAATAATAATGTTGTTATGCTTGCGAAATATTAAATAGGTAAAAAATGTCTAAAATGAATTCATTTTGTTTTTATTCAAGATTATATATTAAGAATATTAGAGAGAAATATATTATTTTTCATTACAAACTTAAATCCGAAAATTAGATTTTAAGGTTTAGTTATCCGGTCTAATTTAGAATAATACTCTTTTATTTGTTGGTACAATCACCCGGTAGTTAGAGTGAAGCTCTATTTTAAAAGTTTTTATAAGAATTATTATCTGAAAATGTATTGACAACATGTTTTTAGTAGTAGTTTTAAAATTTGAAAGTTAGTACTCGGATAATTAAATTCTTAGGTTTAATTTGGACACCTTGAATAAAGTTTAAACTGTCTAACCTCACAAAAGGTGGCATTTAAATGGTTCATTTTCAATCTCTTAGAAAAAGGAATTAATTTAATTAACCAAATTAGTTATCAACCCTAGGTGTTAATTAATTTGTTTAGTTAACAAAGAATATATAACCCCACCAAAAGTGGTATTCATATAAAAAAGAGAGAATCAATAAATATCAATTTATATCTTTAATAACCTAAATAATATGAGCAAGAATAATGAACTTAGTTATTATATCCATAAATACTCCACTATTATAAATGATAAAATTTGCATAAATATTTATTGAATCTGTATCTATGTTTATTTTTATGTTATTAGATTAGAAACAACAAAAACCCAAATATCGTGATAGGATGTTTAGGATTTAATTTCGTTTTTAAAAGTTTGAATAATAAATTAAAAACCACATATATTCCTTCCTTAGATCGACCTTGGGAGTATACTTATCATTTTCTATGAAATGATTCGTGCACTTGCGAGAGTTTTATAAATATAAAACCAAAGTATTGGCAGGATCGACGATGCTGGTTTTTGCTCGTCAGTTTGTTACTACTAATTAGTAATGCATATACACATATAGTTAGCAAGGTTGTATTTGAAAGCATGTTATACACACATCAGGGGGTTGGTTTTTGTTGAGAGTTATGGTTTTTTTTATTGTATGTGTGTGGATTTATAGAATTTTACTCGATAATTTTGGAAACAAAAATTTGAATTTTTGGGCACCTCAACGTGGCTCTCTTTGTGGTTGTCCCTGAACCCTTCGTCGGACCCCCAATGAGGTGGTTGGCAAGGACCCTTGGTGTGGTGTCAATAAGGTTGGTCGTTATTGGTTGGTTGGTTCTATAAATAACCCATCTTCTATCAATTCTTAAGCATGAATATTAACCCGAAACATTGTCAAATTAACTCTAAAAATTACTTCTATACATTAAATTACTTTGAGTGTATTTCAGTATTTGGGTTACAATTTTGTGATTAAAATAGAGTGCTTGTGTTTGTAATGGAGATTGAGATGCTGACAAGTTGATGTTCCCAAATATTTTCAAGATCCTTTGTAAGGAATTGGCAGTCCAATGACTAGGAAAAAGACAAAGAGGATGAAAGAAGTTTTATAAGGCTTGATTATAGAAGCGCAATACAAAGAGGGTGTGTTATAAGAATCTAAAACTAAATTCAAGGATTGCAAAGCTTCGCCAAGGATGGTCTATTATTTTTTTATGCAAGGGATAGATTTAGAAGATCAAGTTGAATGTAAGGATTAATTTAGGAAACAATTTTCATTTTAGTTAATTGTGGGTCTTTTATGTTTATTTATCATAAGTATTTTTAGTCATTTATTTTTTAAGGATTGATTAGACCCAATTCACAACTAAATAGACCCATTTCGTTTAGGGTTTTTCTTTTAAGGTTTGTTGCTTATAAAAAGGAATAGCCATGTAAATTTTTGAGAGAACTTTTTTATCATTTATATAGTTTGTTTCAGAGAGCTTCTTCTTTGCCTTCTTGTGTTCTTGATTGAATGCTTGAATTTGACTTATCAAAGGGAGTGATCAAACTTTGTGTCATCTTAAGGTTAGGGTTTTAAGGACTTTGTTTCCTTATCATCTCACGTACCTATTTTTTAGGGCTTGACAACTTGTTATCAGAGCATGGTTCTGATCTCCCATGAATAATATTCATTCATCATCTTAAGAATATTTTTGAACCATTTTTGTCTCAGCATGCCTCCAAAAATAATGGTAACTAAGAATCCACCTTCAAGGGAAGCTAGATTGCAACCCACATAAGACATAGATAAAAATTACAATTTACTACATGTACTACAAATATTGATTAATTGAGGTGGAGAACCAGAGGAAAGAGGAAGAGCTTATTACCTCAAATAATTTGAGAAAATGAGGCCAATGCTCTATGATGGTACTCTGAATCCCAACATCGTGGAAGAATGGGTGCATGAAATTAAGAACAAGATCAATGCTCTAAACATTCCAACACATTTTAGAGCTAATTTAGCTATATAAAAACTAATTGAATAAGCAGACTATATGTGGGACTCTATTAGTAGAAGAAGAGATGTAGAGACAGTCACATGGGAAGAATTCGAGGAGTTTTTAATGAAAGATTTTTTGATTAGGCTACAAAAGCTAGCAAGGTGGTCGAATTTATGAATCCTAAGTAAGATGATAAGACTATCACACAATATGAGAATTGTTTCAATGAACTATCATGATTTATAGAAAATATGGTAGCTAGAGATTCTAACAAGGTTGTAATGTTTTTGATGGGTCTACAAGACAACATACATGTCCAACTAATGTATCAAGACATATGAATCTACACAACAATAATTTTAGTTGCTCATAGAGTTGAACTAGTCAATATAGAATAGTTAAAGGCAGCTACATCATCTCAAAAGACCAATGATAAAGGAAAAGATAACAAGAAATTTTGGCAAAGAAGATAACACAATATATCATTAGAAAGTAACGCCTCTAGAAGTCCTTGGTATCACCCTTATACCTATTTCAATTGCAAACAACTTGGACACCTCAAGAAGAACTACCCTCTACTCACTGCTAGACCATATGGAGGACGATCGTAGTCAAGTTTTAGTTCTGGAGCATCAAATACCAAGAGGAATTCTAAAGGGTCAAGTCAACAACTGAGGTGATCATTCCAAGAACGATCAACAAGATCCTATCAACATATTAGACAATCTTTCCAACTACTTTCTAGTACCACACCATCTTTTTAATGTCAACCATCTACCTATTGAAAGGAGGACTGAAAATCAATGATGTTTGGAAGGTATAATTATGTTATATCACTCTTGGGTTTGAGTTCTTTTTGATACTAGTACCACTCATTCATTCATTTCATTAGCTTATGTCCAAATGTTAAAACTTGATTATGAAGTCATTGAAACCCCTTTACCTTGAATACTTCTCTTCGAGCCTCATCAAATATCTCATATATTTGCGAAAACTATTTGATTGGCTTTAATGGTTACCAATTCCTAGCCAATCTTGTTATAGTCAATATGAGTTATTTCAATGTCATTTTAGGAATGGACTTGCTAACCAAGTATCAATCCATTGTAAATTTCTTTGAAAAGAAGGATACCATTCAAACCTCCAAAGGCATAGAAGTTTATTTTGATGAAAAAAAATGAGTATACCCTTCCAAAGTTTTTCCTTAAATATTGCCTTTGAGGAAGGCAAAAAAAATTAGGCATGGGTCTCCTATGTTATCTAAAAGGAGACACAAATGATGGAAGAAGTTTAGTAAGGATATTAGTGGTAAACGAATATTGGGATGTGTTTCCAGAAGAATTATCTAGACTCCCTCCAACTCTAGAAATCAATTTTGTGATTTAGTTATATCTTGGAACTGCACCAATATCCATCAATCCTTACTATATGTCACTTGCAAAAAAACAAGAACTCAATGATCAATTGGAAGAGCCCTTGGCAAAAGAATTCTTTCAACAGAATTAATCACATTGGGAAACACATGTTTTTTTTCAAGAAGAAGGATGGAAGTTTCAAACTCTACATTGGTTACTGTCAATTGAATAAGGTAACCATAAAGAACAAGTATCTGTCACCTCAGATTGATTAATTGTTTGATCAACTAAAAGGAGCAATTTTCTTCTCAAAAATTGATCTTTGATCAAGATACCACCAATTGAGGGTCAGAGATCAGATATACCCAAAACAATTTTTGTATATGATATGGGTATTTTAAATTTTTTTTGTCATGCCTTTTGGACTGACTAATGCTCCTATTTCTTTTATGGATTTCATGAATAAGGAATTTTGACCTTACTTAGATCAATTTATCGTTGTATTTATTGACGATATATTAATTTATTTAAGAACCCTTGAAGATCATGAATAATATCTCAGGCTCACCTGATAAACTCTAAGGGAACAACTGTTGTATGTGAAGTTCAAGAAGTGTAACTTTTGGCTTACCAAAATTAAAATCCTTGGACATATTATATTAGGAAGAGTAATTGTTGTGGATCTTTCCAAGATTGAAGTAGTATTAAATTAGAATCAACCAAGGAATGTGATTGAATTACGAAGTTTCCTTGGATTTCCTAGATATTATCAACACCTTGTGCATGACTTATCAAAGATTGCTACACCATTTTCAAGACTTACTTGAAAAGGAGTGAAATTATTATGGGACGAAGCTTGTGAAAAGGCATTCCAAGAATTGAAAACACTACTTAAGGCTACACCAATCCGGACCTTGCTAGAGAGTATAGAACCTTATGTGGTTTTCATGAATGCTTCATTAGAAGGCCTTAGGTACATGTTAATTCAAAATGACAAAGTAGTTCCCTATGGATCATGAAAACTCAAGGTTCACAAAAGAAACTACCTAACTTATGACTTATAGCTAGCAGTGGCGATCTTCACCTTGAAGATGTGGAGATGCTACCATTATGGTTTCAAATTCCAAATCTTCTTAGACCACAAGAGTCTCAAATATATTTTCAATCAAAAATATCTCAATTTGAGACAAAGAAGATGGGTAGAGTATCTTGAAGATTATAACTTCAATTTGCAATATCATCTTGGCAAGGCTAATACAGTGGTAAATGCTTTAAGTCATAAGCTTAGCTTTATTATACAAATGGTGTTGGATCCCTAGCAAAATATTTGAAATTTGGAAGGTTATGAGCTCCATTTGGATGATAATAGAATATAAGCATTTTTGTACAACCTCGTAACTAGTCCTACCTCAATAGAGAATCTTAAGGCAGTCCAATCAAATGATCCTAAAAATTCTGAAGTATGGTTCAAAATGAATGAAGGAGAGAGGTGGAAGGATGGACATATAATAAAGGAGAATTTCATTTCCATGGAAAGATTATGGTACCTACTAATGATTATTTAAGATAAGAGATTATGAGATAATCACACAAGTCAAAATTTATGGTACATCTTGGAAGCACAATAACATACCGTGATTTGAAAATGGCCTATTGGGGAATAGAACTGAAGAAAGACATCACTCAGTTTGTGGAAAATTGCACAATATTTCAACAAGTGAAGGTAGAACACAAGAATCCTACTAGACTACTTCAACTGCTTCTCATATCGAAATGGAAATGGGATTACATAACCAAGGATTTTGTACAAGGATTACCACAAACTTCTCAAGTCATGATTCCATATGGCTAATTGTCGATCATCTTATGAAGTTTCCAATTTCATTCCAGTCAAAACTCAGTACTCCATGAATGCTTTGAGTAAGTTTTACATATGGGAGATAGTACGATTAAATGGGCTTCCAGAGTTAATCGTGTCATATTGAGAACTAAAGTTTACTACACGAAATGTGGAAATGTGTACAAGAACCCTTATGTACAGAGTTACATCATAGCATGACTTATCATCCTAAAATAGATAGACAATCCAAAAGGGTTATTTAGATGTTAGAAGACATGTTACGATCTTGTGTTATGAAATTCAAGGGGAACTGGAGTGAATACATGCCATTGGTTGAGTTTGCCTACAATAATAGTTTTCATGTTAGCTTTGGAATGGCTCATTATGAAGCCTTGTATGAACAACCATGTGGATCTGTTACACTAGGAAGAATACAAGGATTTCATTACAATGATAACTGATCTAATTGAAGAAACAATTGAAAAAGATTCACATCACATAAGACAAACTTCACACAACTCAAAGTCAATATAAGAGTTATACGGATCATGGGAGACAGCTAATGAGCATCAAAGTGGATGACTACATTTTTCTCAAGGTTCAACCTCAAGAAGGAGTAACTCATTTTGGAATAAAAGGAAAGTTAGCACCCCACTATATCAGACCATTCATAATTATTAAGAAAGTTGGTGATGTTGCATATTAGTTGGAGTTACCCAAAGAATTGTCACAAGTTCATGATGTTTTTCATGTGCCTATCTTAAGGAAGTTTCAACAAAATCAGAATGGTATTCTTGATTGGAAGATTCAATAACGTATAAGTAATGATATGCATTATAAATCATTCAAATAAAACTACCATTACAAGAAGACGTGTCATATGAAGAAGAACTGGTGGCAATAATCAATTTTCAAATTAGGAACTTGAGAAGAAAAGTAATATCATTAGTGAAAGTTTAGTGGAAATATCACAGCATGCAAGACACAACTTGGGAACTAGAATTGAAAGTTCGTTCAAAGTATCCTTACTTCCTTGAGGAATTATAAATTTTAAGGTCATAATTTTCTTTAAGGGAGTAAGAATGTAAAACCTCATAATTTCAGTATAAATAATTTGAATGCCCAAAAAATATTATAAATGATGTTTTACCGTGTAGGGATGTAATGGGAAATGTTTGTGTTAAAAATAGGATCAAACAAGAAAAATTGGGTACAACCTTCATCACCTCGCCTCCATCTTGCTACTACCTTGTCTTCGTAGATGGTGAGCTCCCTGGTGAGCACCTTGGCTACCTTAAGGAGAAGATGTTTTTGAATTCATACATTCTTTTTATAAAGGAAATGTCATGCATCATATGTTATATATAAAAGTGCAAAATTGGGTGCCATTATTTTATAATTAATGTTATAATGCTATAATGTTATAAATATTGTTAAAATGAGGTACTCGTTATAAATATTTTATTATGCATACATTGGAATGTATATAAGACGAGTATCAAATTTTATTGTGAAATGAACATTGAAAATATGATAGAACATCTAAGAATTTTATTCATGCATCACGAAAATGGTTTATTTTATAGGAAGGACATATGTACATGGTCTTATGAGTATAGTACCTATAGGCTACTGGTTGCAATAGGCTATTTTCTATAGACTATAGGTACATATTGCATTACATGTATTCTCAGAGTTTTTTCATCTTTGGTACCTTGTATTGTTGATTACATACGGGCCTCATAGTTAAATCCTCCATTCTGTTTCAGAGTTTTCCATCTAGTAGGTTTTGAAGAGTGACTGCACATAGGCCTCAGAGTTGGACCCCTATTATGTTCTAAACTCTTAAATGGGGGCCCATATGATGTTAATTTGACCAATACATGTGTCATATGTATTATGATCATTCATGGGGTCAGAGATAGACCCACATGTATCTTAAAGTTAGACCCTACATATGCCTATGCATTTTGGAGACTGATACATATAGGTTGCACATCATGTATTGGATTTGTATCACATATCATATTTTATGGGCATGTATTGGATTATCTACTACATAGCTTTCCTTTGATCCCCTAGAAATAAGGATGTACAGTAGACCCGAGTTTTATGACTAAAATCTCCCTACACTGTGAACTGATAATGAATACCATTCATAAAATTTTATTGATAAATAAAATGCTTCATGAATGATTATTTGATGGAAATATATATTAGAGTACGCTCCTATTGAGCTATATATAGCTTACCATGTTATCCTCTTATCTCTAGATTAGCGTTTGATATAGAGGTGCACAACTTGGAGATGAGGAAAAAAAAAGAACTTTAGGTTCTAAATTTGTATTTCATCTTATAACCTTTATTTGGAGAAAATGTTGAGACATGTTGTAAAGTGAATCCTTTCTCTAATATATATAATTTATGATTTATTTTATGATTTTGAAAACTATGTTTTAATTAATTATGGGTCTTTTATGTTTAGCAAAATTTATTTGTAGTGAATTGTGGGCTTTTTAACTTATGTCTTTTAGTCTTTTATTTAGTTGTGGGCATTTTTTGTTTAGTAATTTTTATTTTAGTTAATTGTATGATTTTTATTTTAAGTCTTTTAGTCTTTTATTTTTAAGGTTGGATTAGGCCCAATCCATAACTAAATAGGCCCATTAGGCTCATATCATCTAGGATTTTTTTTCTTTTAATGTTTCTTGCTTATAAAGAAGAAGAGATATGTAATTTAGAGGCAAGAACGAATACTCATGAATGAAAATAAAATTTTAGAAAGCTTCTTGCTTTGTCTTCTTGTGTTCTTGATTGAATTCTTGAATTTGACTTATCAAAGGGAGTGATCATCCTTTGTGGCATCTCAAGGTTTGGGTTTTAAGGACTTTGTTTCCTTAGGGTTCTAATATGATCATCTTCAACAAGTTCTTAGCAAATCAGTCGTTTCTATTCCTTTCAGTTTGTGGGTTCCTAGGTTGTTCGCCTAAAGGGTTCGCATCATTTGGTATCAGAGTCTTGGTTGCTAAAAACAGGCTATCTATCTTCATCTATCTTTGTTTTGAATTTTATATTTCAAAAATAATCATCCTTTGATTGTTTTTTACGTTCTTAAGTCACAAATCACAAAAACAAAATTTATCCTATTGAGTCTTGTGTTTTCTTTCGATTTCGTTGTCGATGTTTTGCTCTTTGCATTTCGTTTTGTAGTTTTCTTTGAATTCTTCATATCTTTTTCTTGTTCTTTATTTCTATATTCAATCTATATTTTTTCTTCAAAAAAAAAAGAGGTTGCTCAGTTTTTAAAAAAAATTGATAAAAAGGAGCTGCAACTTTAAACAGCAATAACTTTTGACTCTAGTAACAAAATGACTATTATAATATATAAAATTGAAGCTCATTTTGATTCATGCAAGAAAAAATGGGTTTCAACTCAGTTCTTGAAGTTTTAGCATCCAAATTTCACCATTGACACCACTACCTAAGGGGTTGAAGATTTGTCGCAGCTTTTTGCGTTGTTATTGGTTCTTGTTCATTAGGGTTACGAATTGTTTTTGTGAATTTTATTTTCACAACATTAGTAGCAGCAATGAAAAGAAAAAAAGGAAAAAAAAGAAAAAAAAAGAATAAAAGGAGAAGAAAGTAGTAGATTGTTCAAGACTGATTTTAAAAAATGGTGAGGAATCATAGTTGGTTAAGAGTCTTTCTTTAGAGTCCTCTTTGGTCAAAAGCCTTTCTTTAGAGTCTTTTTTGGTTAAGAGTCTTTCTTTAGAGTCATCTTTGGTCAAGAGTCTTTCTTTAGAGTCCTCTTTGATTAAGAGTCATTCTTTAAAGTCTACTTTGGTCAAGAGTCTTTATTTAGAGTTCTCTTTTGTCAAGATTCTTTCTTTAGAGTCCATTTTGGTCAAGATTTTTTCTTTAGAGTCCTCTTTGATAGAGAATATTTCTTCACAGTCTTCTTTGTTCAAGAGCCTTTCTTTAGAGTCCTCTTTGGACTTTCTTTTTGTTATACTTTGCCATTAAGTTTTTAGAATTCGGAATTTTGAGATTGTTACCAATAAAACAATTAATTCTTTAAAATAGTTGGAATTTTTTTATATGTTAAGAACGTAAAGGAGGTTGGTGTTGGTCTCTTAAGAGAACATGAACACGCAAGTATACACGGTCACAAGTAATAAGTGAAAAGTAAGATATCGTTTTCATGAAGATTTGTTACTAATATTTATTAAGTACTAAAATTGTTTCAACCTAATTTTATCCAAACAATCGATCATTGGATAGAGTTTAACTAAACTAATTTTAATTAACAATATATGAAATTAACACTTGAAAAAAACTCTAGGATTGCAATTTCACCAAATTAATCCACTTGAATCATATTATTTTCTCTTGATTTATATTTTTGCATTTAATTTTTCAACCAAGAGCTACTAATTTATCCAGATGTCTCTTCCGATAACATATAGACACATCTTGTTAAAATAATTCACTATATTCCTATGAAAATTGAATTTACCAAAGAGTTATTAAGCTCAAAATTCTCAATAGCTACACGTACAATAAAAGTATATTCCTATCCCATATAAATATATGTTATTTTATCCATGAGTAGAACATGAAAACTCCTTTTTCCAAGTTCATTAGGGTTCACAGATCAATTGATTAATCTTCTAATAATTAAAGGCATTAAGCATAAATATAATAAACAAATTAAAAACATCTCATAAATCATTCAAAAATAATTAATTTAAGTTTCATAATTTAAGCTACATTACAACCGTAGAACAAATAATTTAATTCATAGCAAATATTGAAATTATCATACGAAAATATTTAGACATTTCAGAGAAATAAAATTAAAAGAAAAAAAGATTAGAAGAAACTCTTTCACGATTCCTCAATGAAAAAATAGAATTCCTCCATTTTCTCTTCTTCTTTACTGTATACGTTTTCCCTATTTTTCCTTAACAAAAGCCAAAAATGGCTTTTGTGTGTTCTCCCCCTCCTTTTCAGCAACAAAATAACCCCTTATTTATTGCCTCTGCTCTCTCTAAAAATATTTCTCAAAAGAGGCATGCAAAAGGGTAGAAAAACTATGTAGAATAAGCTATGGTAGTGTGCAATTTTCTGAATTATTTTTACCCTATGCATGACACATGGCGAGCTCTGATTTGTTGTCAGGATAATATGACATGTAGTAGCTTGGGACTGGGCAAGACGTGAGGGTGCACACAGAATCGGTGGACCAGGTTATAGGAGAATTATACGTGTTGGACGGTGTAGGGCAGCTAGACTCCACTCGTGACTCTCATACGTGGAGTATGGCAAACATGCACAATCAGAACCGTTCATTGTTTGATCTAACAATGGGTAACAAAGAGTGCGTCTCTGGGAAAATAAAATGCATAGATAGGTGGACCCCACTATGCGCATCGAACTACGAGACAACTGGACCCCACTCTGTGCATCGAACGGTGCAAAAGCAACTAAAACTCATCCACTCTCGCACTCTACGTTTGCATCTTAATCTTTTGATCTTCATCGTTGAATTTCTGATCTGAAGGTGCGCGAGGCGCATTGGTAAATGCCGCATGTGGGACTCCTTTTCTGTACAAAAACCATTTAAATTCAAATTTTTGTTTATTGCATTTAAGCCCTCTTTTTAATTCAAATTAAATTTTAAACTTTTGTTATTTGCATTTAAGTCCTTTTTTAATTTAAATTGTTTAATTTTCTATAAAAATATAATTTCTTACAAAACTAACACTAAATAATAATTTAGGAACTTAAAATTAACTAAAAACCTGAAAACATCGTAATTATAATTAATAAATTGGACAAAATAACTCTAAAACAAATAGTTATTAATTGGAGTGAGCTTTGAGTGGTAAAAAAAGAGAGCAAAAATAGTGTTAAAAAAAGAACGAATATCATCAATGAAAGTGTATTTCATAAAGCTTTTGCTTTGCCTTCTTATGTTCTTGATTTAATGCTTTAATTAGACTTATCAAAGGGAGTGATCATCCTTTGTGGTGTCTCAAGATTGGGGTTTTAAGGACTTTGTTTCCTTAGGATTCTAATCTGATCATATTTAACACGTGAGGGAGTGCGTGGGTAATCTCATATTATTTTATAGGTTAACAACATGAATAAGGAAGTAGGAGAACCATAAGTGATTGACTTGAAATTCTTCATCAAATCTATTCATGACCAATTTAAGATGATGAATGCAAGGTTGGATGATTTAGAATCCTCTTCTGATTCTCAATCACATAAAAGAAGACATGAGTTCGAGGAAGAAGAAGCTGATTCCAACGTGGAGTATAAAGATAGAAATATAGGCAGTATAAAGATGACAATTCCACCCTTTCAAGGAAAGAATGATCCTGAATTATACTTGGAATGGAAAAGAAACGTTGAGCATTTATTTGATTGTCATAATTACTCTAAGGAGAAGAAAGTAAAGCTAGCAACTATTAATTTTTAGATTATACTGGTATATGGTGGGATCCATTAGTGATCAATAGGCGAAGAAATGGTGAGAGACCTATTCGGTCATGGGAAGAGATGAAATTGGTGATGCGTAAGAGGTTCATACCTAGCCATTACTATAAGGATCTATATAGAAAGTTGCAAGGACTGGTCCAATGTTCCATGAGTGTAGAAGATTATTATAAAGAGATGGAAGCTTCCATGATTAGACCGAACATAGAGGAAGATAGAGAAGCGACAATGGCCATATTCATTGCCAAGTTAAACAGGGAAATGGCTGATGTGGTTGAATTGCAATATTATAAAGAAATGGAAGAACTACTGCCCAAAGCCATTAAAGTGGAAAAGAAAATCCAGTCCAAAAAGTTCAAATCTAGTTAGTTCTCTAGTTCTTCATGGAAATCAACTTGGAATGACAACAAAGTTGCCTTTAGAACAAAAGGTGAAGCGAAGTCAAACAATTCAATTGTTGTTCCTAAAGGTAACCCGAAATAAAAAATCTTACTAAGTCACGTGATATTAAGTTTTTTAGGTGCCAAGGACTCAGACATTTTGCTTCTAAATTCCTAAACAAAAGGGTTATGGTTGTACGTGATAACAGAAAAATCAAGAGTGTTAATTCAACTGACAATGAAATGCCACCATTGGAAGAATGTTATGATGTAGAATTGGAAGAACCTATGCATTAGGAATTACTTGTTAGAAGGAGAATGCTCAATATATAGCCTAAGAGTAAAGGATATGAGGAGTAACGTGAGCATACTTTTCACAAAAGATGCCATGTGAAGGATAAGGTATACACGGTTATTAATGATAGTGGGAGCTATACTAATGTAGCTAGTATTTTTTTGGTAGAAAAGTTAAGATTGCATTGGAAAAAGGATCCTAAACCGTACAAGCTATAATGGCTAAATGATTGTGGAGAAGTGAATGTCAACAAACAAGTTTGGGTTCCTTTTTCAATTGGCAAGTATATGCTAGAATAATATATAGAATGAAATACCTTGTCTTAACGTTGTCCCAAAATATCCCTCATCACCACATCAATGTCATCACATATAAGTTCAAAAGGTAAGGACCAATTTAGAGCTATAATTATAGAAGCCGAAACAAGTTTTTTCTTCAATTTCAAGAGGACTTGCAAACAAGCTTCATTAAAGAAAAATGGCTTTTCTTAAGCAAATTAGACAAAGGGTTTGAGATTTTCTTCCATTCAATATAAAAGCCCGCAAGCCAAATAAATCTTCAAATTCCATTCATAAAATTTGGTGGTGGTAGCTTCTATATAATGTCAATCTTTATTTTATCAACGTCAAGCTTCTTACACACTTTATGTCCCAAAATAACCCACTCTTTTACCATAAAGTCATATTTTTCACAATTCATGACCAAGTTTGTTTCTTCACACTTTTGCAAGACTCTAGCCAAATTATTCAAGCAAGAGTCATATGAATCTCCAAAAGAGAAATTGAATTAGTTGTGAAAAGAGAAAGTGAGCAAAAGAAAGAGATGGAGTTGAAAATGGAAAGGGAATTTTAAACAAGAGACCAAGTTTAAAAAAATGAAAGTAAGCAAAAAAGATAGCTTGTGTTTTAAAAAAAAGAGTGATAAAAGAGAAGAGGTTGAGTTGTTTCTGAAGAGGGAAAAAGAGAAGGAAAATGATGTTAAACCAAAAGGACTAGCCTTAAAAACCTACAAGACTTTGTCTATTAAAAGAGTCTGAGAAATGAGCTCTTCATTAACCTTAACAATTATATATAAGAGGTTTATGTAGGTTCCTTTTAATATAATGGTGATTCCACAAAGGTCAGTTTCCTCCAATGCTCTTTCTTTTTTGGGAAGCATCCATATTCAATTAAGGAGCTTTTTTGCTTTAATATAGGGTTGTCAAGCCTTTTTTTATTCACCATAGTTCATAGGTTGCTTATTAGTGTGCCTATGACTTGCTTAAGGAGCTCCAAGTACTGATTATGCTGTTCTAAAGCTTTCATCCCTCTGGTTCATAGAGATTAATTAGTCCATAATTTGCTTGGTCATGTTAATTTGATTGATAATGGTATTTGTTGTTGTTTGATCACCTTTTGGTTGGAGATTTGGTTGTTCTTGAGATTAATCATCCTTTATAAATAACGATTATGCAAATAGTGCTATAACCATAAAAGAATAAGATTTTTAAGAGTTAAAATGGTTTTTTCCTCAATCTTAGATATGAAAATGATTAATTTCCATAAATGGTGCCCAACTATTGGTGCTAATTTCCACATAGATTTAAAGCATGAAACAATGAATAAACATTAGAACCAAATGAAAAACCATAATAAGGGATGGTGGTTCCCATTGGACTTTGATGCTCAAGTTAGATAGGTAATCAATGGATAGAGAAAATAAAGGTTGGGTAGTGGTTTCTCAAATTTTGAATACTCGTGATTGTGTGGGTAATCTGAGTTAGGTTCTCAATTGCCAAGATAGACTATAATACCTATTTATATTAACTTTTATGAGTAGTTTTGGAGGAGTTTGTAGATAATTGTATTCCTTTTCAACTAGGATTGCTAGTCATTTTGGATAGAAATATAAAAGGATTGGGAATTCCACTTGTTTATCCAATTAGGAAAGGAAAGGAGTTCTTTTGTTGATAGAACTCTTTAAGAGATGTTGTACCAGATCTCAGAAGCTGTTATGCTCCTACTAAAGGTAGGTCAGATGTTATTTTTATTAACTAAACAACATTGTGGAGGATGCTATATCTTTGAGAGCTATTGGGCTCAATCTAGATGCATTCAGGAGATGATATCTTAAGTCCTTAAAGGTCCCTAAGAGGTTGGAGATTGTTCTACTTGTCCTAGGAGGTTCTTATGGTGTATTATAGTTATTACTTATGGTTGTGGAAAGCTACTAAGAGTTTCCTCTAAGCATCCATCAAGGTCTATGCTACTGAGTGATTCACATATAATGGTGATTGAGCTATAGGAGACTTTGTCTACTCATTGGGAGTTTTTGATAGCTCTTTGAATATAAGATGAGCTTTTACCAACATCTAAGAGATGTTAGGGAGCTCTTGATTGATGCTCTACTTCTATCTGAGGGTACTAGACACTCTCAAGTTTGTTAATACTGAATGGAATTTTTATGAAATGAGAGGATTTTGATAATTTTACCCTCTACAATACCAAATCATGAACTTCCTCTTGGCCCTTACCTTGTGGTATTGTTTGGGAGCTTTTTGGAGTGAGTATAGAGCTTTACTTTGAAATATTTCTTGTATTTCACCCTATTGCTTCATTAATATCGAGTTTTCCAAGTACTTTCCTTTGACGTAAGCTACTTTTAATTCTTTGTTAGAGTTTGGCATGTTTGGACACTAATTTTTTGAAGTATTCTCTAAAAAATGAGTTATAAATACTTGTAATGTCTAATTCTATCAATCATAAGGCCTTATTGTAAGAAAACAAACTAGATAATGAAAAATTAAATTAATGATATTATCTCCTCAGGTGGACAATGTTAATGCAAGTTTCTGCTCGATTTCTTTAGGACTTGAAAAAGAGTAGCAAACATTAGAACACTAAGGAAGACCACACGAAAGGAGTGGTGCTTCCAATTGAACTCTGATGCTCAAGTTAATTACTTGACCAGTGGAGGAAAAGATAGGTTGAGTATATTACTTCTATGGTTTCAAGTGCTTATAATTGTATATGGAATCAAAGTTATTTTTAGAGTTGCCTAAGAGATTCAATGTACTTTTAGTTAGAGATTATATTGTTTTTTATAGGAACTTGTACTAGTGACTTTGAAGGAGTTTGGAGATAATCCTTATCCTTTATCGACTAGGAATGCTAACTATTTGGATCAGGATCAAATAAGGAGTAGGAATCCAATTGGGTATAATGAAGAGTTCCCTTGATAATAGAACTCTAAAGTGGACATTGTACCAACTGATATGCTCCTTTTTAGAGATAGGTCAATTGTTGTGCTATTTAAGGGAACATTATAAAGATTATCATTGGCTTTGGTAATTGACCCCTTAGGTCCTTTGAGGTCCCTAAGGTAATAAAGATTACTTTTTAGGCTCGTCGAGGTCCTATGATACATGAAGAAGCTTTTCTTGATTGATATGTTACTTGTGGAAACTACTATGAGCTCTCTATCAGCATCTAAGCCTATTAAACTCATCCTTGGTAATGATCAAGGCACTTGGAAAATATAGCTCATTGCTAAGACCTATATGGTAGCTTTATGGAGTTATAATGGGCATTTAGCATCTAGAAGCTTCTTTCTAAGGATCTTGAGTATTCTCAGGACCTTAAATGATATGGTAGGAAGCTGGTGATTTTTGTCCTCTATAGATTACCCCCTACTCCACAACTTTTTAGGGAGGCTAAGAAGCTGAAAGAGCATCTTATCTCTTAGATGACCTAATCTTTAAGGGATTGGAATGCTTGGATCTTGCTATTTTTTCCAATTTAAATGTAGTGAACTTGGATAGTCTATCTATTTATATTTGCTAAAAAGGTAATGAGACTGGCTATAATTTAGGAGTTTTTACTTGTTTTATGAGCATGGGAGCTGGCACTTACTTTTTTTTAAGGAGGGAGAGACAACCAACTTATAAATAGGGCTCCATAGGGCCTTTAGAGTTCACACTTCTTTCTCATATTTTCAGAATCTCCTTGCAAACTTTCACCGTTCGTTTACTTGGCATTTTTCTTAGAATTTTCATGCATCAATCTCTGTTCATAAGGTTAGTGTTTGTTAATCCTTTAAATCCTTTTTCTTAATTAAAAGAGTCCACGACTCAATACAATACTAGGGTAAGGAGATACAGACCTCTTAATGATTCAACCCTAACTCGCACAAACAAAATAGGGTACACTAAAGTAGAAAATGTAGCAAAATTACAAATAATATAATGTCAGATAAGTGGATAACTTTTAACTACAGATGTTATATTTCAACTAGAAGGTAGGAAATAATAAACGTTTTCTAGCCAAATTTTAAGCTATAGTAAGTCGTAAACTATACACCTTGATCTAGGATTATATTAACACAATAATGGATCTTGTAAAAAAGCGATGTAATAAGGTAAACCTATATACATACTATATCTATGTGGTAAAATATTTAGGTTATTTAAGGCAACTATTCAGCAGCAAATAATTCACTAATCAATAAAATAGTTACAACTCTAAAAGAAATAAAACCACTATTACCTCTATCAGTTGGGACCTATTTATGAACTGTCTATTACTCCTCTTCCTTGCTGCTTCTATAATGATCTGGGTCAAAAACTAAACCTGACCCTCCTCCACAACCTACACCACCAAATAAGTGTGATTAGTAGCTACATATTAGTATCGTGAAATATATAGAATAAGGAACCTTAAGGATCACTCTCAATCTCAAGGGTACCAAAGGACACACTATCCTCCATAGAACTCAAATCGTGTATGGGAGACACACTATCATACCACGTACACACAGATACTATGATTTGATAACTAAACTCACTAAATGACCCACACACAAAAGTAAGTTCTCCAAAAAGATTTCAAAATTAGATATAAATATCAGTATGAATTTTGGTAGAGTTTCGGCTCTAAAGACATGGGTAAAGTAGAGAGAAGTATGGAGTATTTATAAATTTTTACCGGCTACCTCGCTAGCCACCTCACCAAAAGTGATGGTGAGGTAATGAAAAGGATAGTTTATTTGTTTCCAAAAATATCAAGTAAAATACACAAATGCCCGCACCTGAAATGAACCAAATTATGCCACTCTCGACCAAGAATATATACTAAAACAACCAACCCCCTTGTGTGTGAAAACATGATTTTAATCATAGTGTTCCTAACTATGTGTGTATGCATTACTTATTCATAGTAACCAACTCTACATAGAGGAAGATAGAACATTAGGAAAAATAAACAAACACTATGTTTTGTACACGGGAAGCCAACACACAATAATTGTGTTCAATAGGACTTACATCAATTATATCAAGAAATCATATTTTTTTTCATGAGCTCTAGTAAAGGCACTTCTAGTAAACCTCTCCATGTTCAGCCTTGTCTAATGAGAGGGCTTGTAACTGTATTCCTGATTTGTTTTTGCTTTTATGAAGTTGTTTTTGGAATTAGGGCTTCGTTTCCCCTTCCTTACACTATTAAGAGCATTTTGTATAAGTTCAAAATTACTCCTGCATAACTCATGCCTAATTGGTGGCATACTTTGAGTTCTGATGGTTTGGAGCTATTAGTCAAAATTAAAGCCACCCAAAAGAGTAGAATATATTACTTGACAAATCTAACATAAGTATAAGAGTAGTGTAACTTATAATCGAGTACCAATATAATTATTATGAATACTATTTGTATAATAACAAATTATAAAAGCGTAAAATAAATTACAACTAATTTTAAATCACAAAACTTAATAACTACGAAGATATATAAGAAAACAACCTAGGAATCTTTAATCACCCAATTTCTTAATCATATGAATCATTAAAATTTCTCCCAAAATAATTACCAACAAATTATAGATCACACACATAAGAGCATCTCTACATAGAAACTATACATGTTATTTAATCAAGACAAACAATTAAATAATTCTCTCAATTTTATTTAACTACCTCTACAGATTAATTGTTAGCCAAATAATTAGTAGCATAAAACTTAGATTAAATAATACAATGGAATTGCAATCATAATTGGGATAAAATATTATATTATCAAATGTAGAAAATTGGTTCATAAGACCCCCCCGGATTAATAAATTAGCTAGACATAAGTAAGTTTATAAAGCTTAGATTTTTCATAAAGAAAGATATAAAATTTGATAAAGAAAAGAGAATAATAAGAGATACACTCAATCTATTAATTTGTAGCACTTATAATCTCTTGAATCTTCACAGAATTGTGTATTCTTTAACTATTTCTTCTTTTCTCTCTTTTTGGCAGCTGCTTGTTTTTTAAATTCTTAATTGTGTGTTTAATTTGTGACCCATTAGGGTTAATTAATAGGAAAAATAACATAATATGAGCCATTAGTTCAAACCCTAAAAGATCCAAGGGTTGAGATTAAATATAAGAGATAAATATTTTTAGTAAGATTCTGCCATATATTTTTATGCATTGTGGCAAGATTTCCTCTTGTACGGTAGTCAAGGATCCTTTGATTTTCAAGTGATAAATCACACACCTGGGCATATAAAAATGCCCACTGTGGCATGGTATTGATTTTTCTCATTTTTGACTCATTTTCATTCCATTTTCCATCGTTCCACCTACATTGATATAATTAAACATAAATCAATCTTTTCATGATATTTTAGCATAAAACAAGACAATTAAGTGGCTCAAAAGTGACTAAATAACTCTACTTTCATAGAGTTATCATTCCCCCAAACTTTACTCTTTGTTGCCCTAAACAAAAACCAAGTCTAATTAGCTAAAATGATATGGGAAACACATTTATAAACACATATCTATTAATATATGCATGTTCAGCAAAAACTATCCCCCTCAAAGATTATATAATTCCATGACAAGGAGGTTCACATATCTATTAATCAACATTCCATTAATATGAATTAATTCATATGTGTGTTGCATATGATGTAATCCAATGTACTCATGAAATCAACTTGTATGAGAATGCTAATCAACTAAGTCTTAGAACAAGTTTTATAACTCTATTTTTCATACCCCTCTCCATTAATGCAAATATGCATTTAGCTTGAGATTGAAAGGGCTTTATATGCTTGAAATGTAAGGCTTAGATGGGGTCTATAAAAGGAGATATTTAGGCTTTCTTCACACCTTAGGATTATTTTTATTCACCATGCAATTCTTAACTACAATTGAGTTTTTTCTTGATATTCTAATGCACCCTATTTTACCATTCTTTTCATATTCTATTATTCCACATCTTTTAGTAACTTCACAATAACCCCGAACATGTTTTCAAGTTTTTTCTTTTTATTTTTGCTTAAAGGGATAATTGTGTTGTGAGTTTTTTTTTCATTTCCATTTTCTTTTAAGAACTAGGGTGCATTACACACTACTATCGAAAAGGACTTTTAATTTTGTTTAGCCTACTTAAAACAGGTTTTAAGTCAGTTTAGTGAAGGGACTTAAAATAAGGTGAATTAAAATTTTAATTTGGTTCAACCCTAGAACCGACTTAAAATTTTAAGTCGACTCTAGCGTAGAACCAACATAAAATTATAAGTCGATCCTATGTGTCAACCGACTTAAAATTCTACCCTAGAACCAACTTAAAATAATATAACCCCCTAAAACATATTTTTGATTATTTTTTGCTAGTCTCATACACGTTTTAAATTACATAGCAGCAAAAAACAACCATAATATGTTTAAAAAGATTTTTAAAACCTTTTATTCATTTAAAAATTATATATTAATTACTTAAGAACTAACTTATGTTATAACAAAAAACAACTTATATACAATGCATATACACAAATTTAACTTATTATAATATCACTAAATATTATAAGCAAATATACATGTACAAGGTATATTAAATATAAAATTATTGTATATATATCTATTACTATATGTCTTATTATTTACAAGATAAGCACATAATGATAAGATACCTATGCTATTCTATAACATCATATTCTTGTTTTTATTCTTCTTCCGACCTTATAATCTAGAGCTTGTGTTTCACCCATTTTTCTCACAAATCTTCAAAATTTATCTATCGTAATCTATACATATGTTTTACTCTAACGAAAGAACTACATGTTTTTAACATTATGAATATATAAAGTTAACTTATATGTATTAAGATCAGTATAATATATGTATTTATTAAGTATACATGTAGCATGTACCTCATTGTTCTCATCGTCTCAAATGAAGAGGCTTAAGAAAACTACATAAGTATGTAAAATATTGAATCTAAGATCTTAGAGGCTAACAAATTTAAAATATAATTATGAAATAAGTGAGAACATCAAATATCACCTAATAAGTATTACGATTCTAGAAACGTAAATGAACAAAAAACTTATTTCATAATTATTCTGAATGTTGAACATATTAACCAAAGAATTACATGTATTTTAATTCAAATTATCATTTAAAATCATAAGTTCATTAAAAATAGTTTATATGTAAATAGAGTATATTAGTTAAAGAGATTATCACATCTTTAATTGGCATGTTGATATTTGAGATGATCTCGTTCATAAACTTCATAACAAAGTAACCACACGCAACTCCATCTTCTTATTGTGAAACCTACCAAAAACAAGTATACATGGTTTATCAATTTAAACATCTTTATTATTTAATAGTACAATTCATTAAATTAATAAAATTCATTATTAATATTCACTTGCACATACCATAACTTTATCCCATATAAGCCTCTATGTTTTTTTAAGGATGATGCCCTTACTCTTATTCCACATCTTCCATGCCCTATAAAAGCTTAAAAGAGTTAGTGTTTTCATCTTTATTCAATATTATAAGGATGAATATAAGAAAAATAGCTAGTTACAAATCTTATATTTCAACAACTATTTTTGTATCTATATTCAATTCTATGGAAGCTGAGTCACAATACCAAGCATGGTTACCATATAGATCAAGGATTAACAACATCTAATGATCTTGACTTTGTTCAAATTTTAGTGGCAAAGGGATTATCATCTTTTGATTTCTCTAAAGTGTTAATGCTCTATCGTAAAATTATTTTACTCTTATGCTAGCATCCTGCACTCTCTTGGCCAAAATTCCCAAGTTAAAAAAAACTGTGTGGTTACACTTTAGAAACTATTTTCAAAATGTTCCGATGGAAACTAGGAATTTTCCTAGAACATTTAGGCTTCGAGCCATACAATTTTGGAAATATATGGATGTCTAGTTTAATAGGAATTTTAACTAAAAATAGAAGTAGTATATAATTTTTATTTTAAGTAAAAATAAATAGTACAATGTAAAATTTACCTCAACTTGATTTGCAGGCCAAGCCACATTTTTCCCAATTGCTTCTTAGAGGCACTGCTAGTGGACAAGGATGGAGCAATGATTGATTAATTGTTATTTGCCAATGATTTGGAAATTATTGATTGTGAATCATTCGATCATTGCTAAAATTGTATCGTTCCAATAGCAACATTATCAGTAAATGATGGATCTTTCAACAGGCATTTCCTATTCTATAAAAACTTCAAGTGTTATATACTATAAACGAAATATATAATAAAAAATAAAAATAATATTTGTGTTATAAGCTTGAAAATATTACCACGAAAGATTCATCAAATGGAGGAGGACTCCTATGTGGGGTAGTTGTTAGGAGAACATTCTCATCTAAATAATCTTGTGGATGGAATGCACATATTGCATTTGAGACATTGACTACTATGCTATTGTATAGGAATTCCTCGCATAAATGTGAGTATAATAGGATCACTATATCCTATAGAGGACATGGTTTAGCCATGAGATTGCATGGGTGGCATGTTTGGCATAGATGGTTGCATACCTATCAAATAGGGCATGCCTTTATTATAATATGGTAGCATGCCTGACATGTGTTATGATGGCCTAGCTTGGTAACTTTGAAATTGTTTTATAGCTGCAAGCTCACTCGATATAGTAGACTTAAAAGAGTTTAATTCTTCTTCAAATTTATTCAACTTATCCTTACTGATCATCTGAGGCCTTTATTTTGGAATATTGAAAAATTTCATGTAACCATCATAAATGTTGGGGTCCAAATGTATAGTATATAGAATCCTTTCCTGGTTACTCAAATATTTCACCCCTATTTATTTGCTCTTGGATAAATTTCTACAAATAATAAAGCAATAAAGTATATTATATATTCTTTACATGAATATTGATGTGGACCCTTTAGGTAGACAACCTAGGAACCCATGAACTCAAAGGAATAAAAATGATTTATTTGCTAAGAATGTGTTGAAGATGATCATATTAGAACCCTAAGGAAATAAAGTCCTTAAAACCCAAACCTTGAGATGCCACAAAGAATAATCATCCCCTTTAATAAGTCAGATTCAAGTATTTAATCAAGAACACAAGAAGGCAAAGCAAGAAGCTTTCTGAAATTTTCTTTTCATTCAGGAATATTCGTTCTTGCCTTTACATAACACTTCCTCTTTATAAGCAAGAAACCCTAGATGAAATGCGCCTAATGGGCCTGTTTAGTTATGGAGTGGGCTTAATCCAACCTTAAAAAATAAAAGACTGAAAGACTTAAAATAAAAAGCCCACAGTTCACTATCATAAAAATTGCTAAACATAAAAGGCCTACAATTAATTAAAACAAAAATCTTGATTCCTAAATTAATCCTTGCATCTAATTTAATATTCCAAATCATCCCTTATTTAGGATCTTAAGAATCTTTAGAATATGTGTAAACACCAACTTGGTTAGCACCTCAATCTCTATCACCCAACCTAATCTTCTAAATATATCCCTAGTCATTGGACCGCCAATTGCTTGCAAAAGATCTTGAGAATATTTGGGAACACCAACTTGATCAGCACCTCGATCTCCATTAAATAAACAAAAATTATAACAAGAACATTATATCATCTTAAATTACTAATCAATTTATTGAGTTGTTCATCTCCTCGTTTATTAATTGGTTGACTTCTTAATTTTTGGTGACTTTGTTTCTACGTACATGATCAGATACATGAATTGTGTGCAATAAATAAGCAAGTATACATATCACAACAAGTAATATAATGATAATAAAATATCGTTCCTATAGAGATTATGTTATTACAAACTAATTTTGAAGAAAAAAAATTCTTTTAGTGTTTTTATATTTTAAGAAAGCAAAATTAAAATTGCTAAAAAGAAATAGTAATAATTAATTAAATCAGATTTGGTATCTAAGAAGATATATGAGAAAATATCTAGGAATACTTAATCCCCCAATATGATTATCCGTCAATTACATGATCAATTGAATCTAATCTAGCATGTATTTCTTTCTTAAGTAAACTATACACCATATCATAATTAACTCAATCACACTCTCATGTCAATTAAAATGCATACTCCTAATTAAGTTCATCAATTATGGATTACACACCAAGAATCACACATCTCTCCCTAGTAACTATGCATATTATTTAATCAAGACAAAAAATTAAATAATTCTCTCAAATCTATTTAATTGCCTATATAGATCAATTGTTGGTAAAAATAATTAATAACATAAAAATCAGATTAAACAATAATATTAAATTGAAATCATAATTGGGGTAAAATATTAGATCTTCACATGTTGAAAATTGGGTACAAAAGACACCTAAATTAATAAATTAACTATAAATAATTTTATTCATAAAACTCATATTTTTTATAAATAAAGACATAAAAATTGATAAATAAAGGAGAAGAAGAAATACATTCAATTTCTTGAATTATAGTACTAATCTCCTCTTGAATCTCCACCAAAATAGTATCTCCTTTTGAATTTTTCTATATTTTTCTCTCTTCTTGGGTCCAAAACTGGTAAAAATGTTAATTTTAGCTCATTAGGGTTTATAGGGCAATTAGGGGGTTACATTAAGCTTAGGTAGAATCTAGACTATCAAATCAACATCAGATCAACGACTAAGATGAAAAAATGAAAAATTAACAACGCCAGTCATTAAGAGAATGCCATGTGGTCTCGATCAACGCAAGTTGAGTCATTGACATGTGGTGAAACATGATTTGCAGTTACAGATGATGTGACACTCGGGTGGAAAAAATGGATGAATTAGGTGATGACATGTGGCGTGTTAGTTAACCAAGCTATAAACTCGAAATGAATGTTATGCTAACACATGGCATGGTGTTGCATCACTAGGAACACGTGGTGTTGAGTAATTCACTCTCTCTACTTACATGGCATCCATATGGCACCTTCTGATTGATCCTACATTAAAAATTCATAAAAATATCTATAAAAAGTCCAAACAAATCCCAAAAAATTTCAAAATTTATATTTTTTTCCCTTCTCACTAGAAAGTTCATATTTTGATATTTTAATCCCAAAAATACTACTTATTGAATAAAATGAACAAATATTAAGGAAACAATGCACTGATGACTCTACTTTCATAAAATCATCACACCCTCAAACTTAACTCTTTGCTTGTCCTCAAGTAAAGCAAGTCTAACTAAATAAACTAACATGGGTAGTATATTCATAAATATATATCTATTAATATATTTATATTTAGCGAAAACTATCCCCTTCAGAAGTCGTACAATTATATGATAAAAAGATTCATATATTCATCAATCATCGTTCCATCAATACAAGGATATGCAAGGTTTTTGACAAATTGATTCGTGTGTGTGTGTGTTGCACATGATATAATCCAATACATTCATAAAATCAACCTATATGAGCATGCTAATCAATTCAATCTTAGAATAAGTCTTATAAGTCTATTTTTCACATCCTTCTCCACTAATATAAATTTGCACGTAACTAAAGATTAATAAGGACTTCACATGCTTGTAATGTATGGCTTAGGTAGGGGTCGATAAATGAAGACATTTAAGCTCTTTCCATACCTTAGCTTTCTTTTTATTCATCATGCATTTTTTAACTGTAATTGAGTTTTAACTTGATATTTTAGTGCACTCTCTCTTATCATTCTTTTTATATTCTTTTATTCCATATATTTTTTTGTAACTTCACAACACCCCCAAACTTATTTTCAATTTTATTTTCTTTTTCTTTAAAGGGATAATTATCTTGTGAGTTTTTCTTTCTTTTTTTTACCTTTTTTTTATAGGATACATTATATTTCACCTCATTCTATAGCATAACACGTGATTGCATTTTTTTTTCTTTTCATACAAGCTAAAGGTGCAACGATAAAAGTAATGCTTATTAGTTAGGCATAGAATGTGGCTTAGAGATATGAAAGGTTATTTGTTAGGCTCAAATGGGTGACTATGGATATTAACAATGGTTAGCTTAAAAGGCTCAATTGATCCAAATAAGGACTAAATCATCTATTTTGCTATATACTATTCAGAAGTTTGCCTTAATGGATGATCAAATAAATTGTAAAACCTAGTAGATCTCATCAACTAGGAAAACTCACTTCAAATTTTCTCTCAATAAGAACACCAAAATCAATCATGAATATGTGCATAAAAATTTGAATCAATCCAATCAAAACTGAAAAGCATATCACATGATTAATGTAAGTGTCTTAACGAGCATGTTACATTATTTATCTTAATCATGACAACCAATTTTTATCATTGAGTTCATATGTTTCACATCAAGCATGCATGCATTTAGTTTCTATATATTTATCAATTTCTACCCAAATCATGATTAAAACATCCTAAAAATAAAAATATTACCTAAAAACTTAATATACTAAACACTAATGTAGAGAATGAAGTTTCCTCTTCCAAACTTAAATTTCACCTTCTTCCCAATGTGCACATATAAATATGAAAAAGTAAAAGGAAAGAAAACTCCCTTAGTCTTGGTACCACATCTGTCATCAAAATGCTCAATCTTATTACGTCATTACTCTCCACATTAATTCAACTACAAAACAAAAATAATAAAAATATAAGTCAAATAACATTGGGTTACCTACCAACTAGTGTCACGTTTAACATCCTTGACTAGACGATCATATCAAGTTCTAAGGTACATCCCTCTATGTCCATTTACTTTTGAGTTTGCCCGAAATAGTTTGAGTCTTGACTTGTTCAATGATACTTTATGTTTTGGTTTAAAAACAAGGTGCTCAATTTTCTTTTCATGCCATATTTTGTTTTCTTTTGTATTTTTGGAATTCTTATATGCATTTCACCGTAACTCATCCAATTTATGTATTTTCAACATCTTTTCACCTCTATATTGAACTCTTCTGCTTACCTACTTCATTAGGGATGGGAGGATAAAGGTGTAGGGTCTAAATTTGGTGGTCCTTCAATAGATGGTTTGAGCTTAGATCCTATCTCCAAACTTTCCACAATCATATTAGGTAAACACATGAGAGGTGTAGCCTCCAAATAGTTCACACAATCAACAATATCAATCATAGATTCTACAATTTCAAAATTAACATAGATTAAGTTGTTTCCTGGTGAGTTTACTTCATTATTCATAGCATTATGTGTAATAGTCTTAAGTATGGGTGACTCAACAGATTCTTTTAAGTTGTCATCACAATCAATAACATTTATCCTCAAGCATTCATCAACATTATCAATATCAGAGGGTTCAAATGCTTTAAAAATTTAAATTTTACTTGTTCATCTTGCACTCCCATTGTAAGCGCACCTTTTTGTACATCATTGAGTGCTCTGGCAGTTGCTACGAATGGATGGCCAAGAATGACATGAATGTTATGGTCCTCTCCCACATCTAGTACAATGAAATTCGCTAGAGAGATGAACTGGTCTACTTTTACTAACACATCTTCTACCATACCTCGAGGTCTCTCAATTGATATATCTATGATTTATAATGTTACTGAAGTGGGTTTGGCTTTACCAATCCCTAATCTCTTGAAAATAGATAATGGCATAAGGACAATGGTATGAAAATAACAAAAAAAAAATTGACGGTATTTTTGTAATAATTACAAAGCTTAATTATATGGAAATAATAAATCAAAGTTCATTGGTATTTTTGTAACAACCCCAAAGTTCAGATATGTACATGCAATAGAAAATGTCATATTTGTATGAAGATTGAACGGGTCCAATTGAATGAAATTTAACTTTGAATGAGTCAAAATAATCATAATTCAATTTAAATAACATTTAATTGGATGATGTTTAAAATAAAATGATGTATAAGATTTTTTTAATAATTTAAATTATGATTTAAATATAAGGGGTATTATTTTTATGATTATAAATTTTAAAGGTATTAGTTTTATTTTAATTTAAGCATGTGAAGGTAAATTTATTATTTTCATGTAATAATAATTGATGTCTACTTGTATTATAATTATTAGGATGTTTTGTAATAAACACGGGATTTTTCTCTACTTTATTAGGTTGTACTTAAGAAGAGTTAGAATGAAACTCTGTTTTAGAGGTTTGTTTTAAAATCAGTTTTCTGTTATGAAGTTTGTTAGAAACTTCCCTCCTTTTCTGTTTTGTTTAGTTGCTTTTCTATAAGAGGACTCTTCTCTTTGTAAATATTCACTGAATACACAGATCATTTTCTTTCTCTCTTTGATTTCTTGTTTTCTCAACATCTCAGAAATCTATCTTGGTATCAGAGCATTCTGGTTCCTCTCTCAAACTTTTCTGGGCGTCTTCTTCTTCTTCATGGAAAAGACAAGCAATTGAAATGCTAACAATGGGGCTGGATCGAATTCCTCTGCACTCAATGGTAGTGCTCACCCAACTAACAATAAAGATCCTATGAGATCTATCATCAACCCCCTCAGCTAGTTGATCACAATAAAACTTAAAGAAGACAACTTCCTCATATGGAAATTTCAGGTAGAAAACATGATTTTGGGCTATGGTCTTGAAGATTTCATCCATGGAACCTGCAATGTTCCACCTAGAATTTGTGATGGAGAATCAAATCCTGCCTTCATCTGCCATCAAAGACAGGACAGATTACTTATTTCTTGGCTTCTTGCCTCGATCAGCACCAACTATTTTCCTCAACTGATTGGCTGTTCTTCCTCTCAACAGATTTGGACCACCATAGAACAACTCTTTAGTTCTCAATCCACTGCTAAGGTGATGTTTTACAAAAAGCAGATCCAACTTCTCAAGAAAGACAATCTTTCTATGAGAGAGTATATCTTGAAGATGAAATCCTACTTTGACATGCTTAGAGCTGCTAATCATAGTATGACAGACACTGATCAGATTCTTGCCCTCCTCAATGGCCTAGGGGATGAGTACGAGTCCATAGTTGCCATCATTTGCTCAAGAGAGATCCCTCCAACATGTCAATACGCTTCTTTTGTCTCATGAAGGTCGTATATTACAAAAACACTCCACTGCTAATGATCTTTCTATGAATCTTGCTAACAACAGGAAAAGCTACAATGGTACTTCACAGAACAACCATCAAGGAGGAAGAGGATACAATGGATATCGTGGCAGAGGAAGAGGGGGCAGATCCAATAATGGCATACCTCAATGCCAACTCTGTGGCAAGATTGGACACATAGTCATTAAATGTTACTATCGTTTTGATCAGAATTTTCAAAGAAGTGAAGGCAGTAACTCCTCAAGTTCTTCCAATCAGAACTACAATTCCACTCAGAACCATGCCAATCTTGCTCACACACAAGAAGAAACTCTTTTTTATCAAGCCCCTACTGAAGCCTTAATTGCTACTGCTCGAAACACTATCACTGACAAGAATTGGTATCCTAATTCTGGGGCCACCAATCATGTGACCAATGACATCCAAAACCTGTCATGCGGGACTGACTACAATGGAACTCAAAAAATTCATATGGGAAATGGTAAAGGTCTCTCAATCGAACACATTGGCAAAATTACTATCTCTTCCCCTTTCTACTCTCATTCCTTATCTCTAAATAATATTCTTCATGTACCCTCAATTACTAAAAATCTTCTTAGTGTTTCTAAGTTCTGTCTTGACAATAGAGTTTTCTTTGAATTTCATCCCTTTTTCTGTCTTGTCAAAGATCAGGTTACTAAGAAACTTCTACTCAAGGGGACTTTGCATAAAGGACTGTACCGGCTTGATCTCTTGCTGCCTACCAAGACTCCTAGTCCGAACTATCAATCCTCCTTCCAATCTCTCATATTAGAAACCATTCCTTACAAAGAAAAAATTTCATTTCTTGACCTTTGGCATAGAAGGCTTGGTCATCCTTCTTCTCAAATTGTTAACAAAATTCTAAATCATTGTAATATCAATTTTTCAGTGAACAAAATGCAACATTATTTCTGTACAGCTTGTCAAATGGGCAAAAACCATAAACTTCCTTTTCCTACTTCTCAAACTACCTATTCTGCACCTTTGTAGCTTGTGGAAGCTGATATATGGGGGCTCTCTCCCATTCTTTCTACCACTAGCCACAAATTCTACATTACCTTTGTAGATGTATTTTCAAGATTCACATGGATTTATTTCCTCAAACGCAAATCTGAAGCTTTAGATTGCTTTATTCATTTCAAAACACAAGCAAAAAATCAGTTGAACACAAAACTCAAGATTTTTCAAAGTGATTGGGGTGGTGAGTTTCGATCCTTTTCAAACTTTCTTGATAAATATGGCATCATTCATAGAGTTTCCTGCCCTCACACCTCTCAACAAAATGGTATTGTTGAGAGGAAGCATAGACATGTTGTTGAACTTGGGCTTACCCTCCTTGCTCAATCCTCTGTCCCTAAAACTTACTAGCCAGAGGCCCTCTCCACTACTTTTTTTCTTATCAACAGATTGCCGTCTACAGTTCTGCAGCAAAAGTCTCCTCTCTAAGTTCTCTTTCAGGTAAAACCTGACTCTAAATCCCTTTATGTCTTTGGCTATCAATGCTTTCCTCATCTAAGACCCTACAATTCCCATAAGTTTGATTTTAGGTCCATTCCCTACACCTTTCTAGGCTATAGCAGTAAACATAAAGGTTACAAATGTTTAGATAACAATGGAAAAATATATGTTTCAAGACATGTCATCTTCAATGAACATATCTTTCCTTTCCAAAACAATACTTCTCAAACTTCCGAGTCATCCTCTCCTATCATATTTCCTCCACCTATAGTTGCAAGTCATTCACTTCCAACTCCACAGAATTCTCACTTTTCTGGTCATATATCAAATAATACATCTGAAACAGGTCTTACACCTGTTAATTAGGCCTTGTCCCCTCTTTCTATCTCACAAAATAACTTTTCAAACAACTCAAATCAGCCTATTTCTCATTCTAATCCAGACTCAGCCAATGAAGTCTCTGAAACTATCATTCACAATGTTGCTCCTGAGGTTACTACCACTAATCATTCTATGGTTACACGGTCCAAAAATGGCATCTCTAAGAAGAAAGTTTTTTCTGCTAATCTTTCAGATCCTACTTGTATTTCAGTACAGGATGCCCTTCTTCATGACAGATGGAAAGAAGCCATGCTTGAAGAGTACAATGCACTTCAAAGGAATCAGACATGGTCTTTAGTTGAACTGCCTCCTGACAAGAAAACCATTGGCTGTAGATGGGTGTTTAAGGTCAAAGAAAATCCAGATGGCTCCATTTCCAAGTACAAGGCAAGACTTGTTGCCAAAGGTTTCAATCAAAGACCTGGTTTTGACTTTGATGAGACATTTTCACATGTTGTTAAGCCAACCACTATCAGAGTTGTCCTCACTGTGGCCCTTTCTCGTGGCTGGTATTTGAGACAATTAGATGTTAACAATGCTTTTCTTAATGGAGATTTGAAGGAAGAGGTCTATATGGCACAACCCCCTGGTTTTGAAACCAAAGAAGCTTCTCACATGGTTTGCAAACTCAATAAATCCCTTTATGGTCTAAAGCAGGCTCCCAGAGCCTGGTTTGAAAAACTCAGGGGCACCCTTTTTCACATGGGGTTCTCCTCCTCTAAAGCAGACAATTCTTTATTTCTTAAGTTCTCTACCACCTCAACCATTTTTCTTCTTGTCTATGTTGATGACATAATAATGGTTGGAAGTCAGAAACTCGAACTAGATAACTTCATACCAGTTTTCAATAAACTCTTCTCACTTAAAGATCTTGGAAAATTGAATTACTTCCTTGGCATTGAAGTTCGGTCCACAGATAAAGGTCTCCATTTGTCTTAAAAGAAATACATTTGTGATCTCCTCAAAAGGTCAAAAATGGATCAAGCCAATCCTCTACCTATTCCTATGGTAAGCAGTCTGAAACTCACTACTACAGGTGGTGATCCAATTCCTAATGTTACTGAATATAGGAGCATTGTTGGAGCTCTTCAGTACATCACTATCACTCGACCTGAGATTGCCTATTGTGTAAACCGTGTGTGCCAGTTCATGCAGAAACCTCTTGATCATCACTGGAAAGCAGTAAAGAGGATCCTCAGGTACCTGAAAGGGACTACTGATGAAGGAATCACGTTGAGGAAAACAAACAATCTGTCTCTAATAGGATACTGTGATGCTGATTGGGGAAATGATTTGGATAATAGAAGATCCACTACTGGCTACTGTATCTTCCTTGGAGATAGTTTAATTTCCTGGTCTTCAAAGAAACAAAATGTAGTTTCCAGGTCCACTACTGAAGTTGAGTACCGCAGCCTAGCCAATGCTACTTCAGAAGTTGTTTGGCTTCAATCTGTTCTTAGCGAACTCAAAATTGATGTGAAGATTGCTCCTGTTCTTTGGTGTGACAACACCAACACCATCTTCTTATCAACTAATCCTATACTGCATTCGAGAACCAAACATGTGGAGTTAGATCTTTATTTTGTCAGGGAGAAAGTTATCTCAAAGCAACTTCTTGTTCAGCATGTTCCTTCTGTTGATCAAATTGTAGACATTCTAACCAAACCCTTATCATCACATTTCTTCAATAGACTCAAGCTGAAAATGAGTATTTGTTCACCTCTTCAACAGGCAGGAGGAGGAAAAGAAGAGTGTTTGGTTTGAGGAAGAAAGTTAGAATGAAATTCTGTTTTAGAGGTTTGTTTTAAAATCAGTTTTTCTGTTTTGTTTAGTTGCTCTTCTATAAGAGGACTCTCCTCTTTGTAAATATTCACTGAATACACAGATCATTTTCTTGCTCTCTTTGATTTCTTATTTTCTCAACATCTCATAAATCTATCTCGAAGCTACTTTAATAGACAAGAAATTTTTATTTGTACATTAGGTTAATTATGTTATATATTTAAATAATTTAAAATTTTTATTTGATTTTAATTATATTTAGGATGTATGAATAATAATAAAAATATCTTCAATTTTAAATATAATTATAAATTAAAAAAATATATTATTTGATATATTTTGATAGTTATTATTAGATAAAGTAAAGTTTTTAAATATTTTTCATCTCTTGTTTTTAATTGAAGTGGTCAAAGAAAAGGTCTTCTTCCTCAATGGCGAGCCTGATGGAACCGCTGCTTCCGTACAGAATAATGGAGGAGGCAAGCTCGGCGGGGGAGAGTTCGAACCCATCGGACGCAGTACTATTCTTTGGGTTGTGTATGGTCTTGGGAATTGCTTCTAGGCACATCTTAAATGGCACTAGAGTCCCCTACACCGTCGCTTTACTCATAATTGGCATTGCTCTTGGTTCAATAGGTGCTTCTTCTTATTTCTTGGCTTACTTTTCATTTGTGTTTTGCTTCTTCTGTTTTCTTGAGGTTTTTATAACAATTGTAACAGAGCTGCTTGTACTCATCATTAGTTGACTAATTCTGTTGTAACTAACCACACTGATTGATGTACCATAAGTGGCACACACAGTTAACTTTCTTGGTAGCTCGGATAATTAAATTCATTTCACTCTGATCTCTCTCTCTTTCTCTGCTTTTCCTTCATACGTTTATCATGGTATCAGAACCCTAATATGGATGAACCACCATAAATGCCACAAAACGTCTGCTTCTTCGTCAAATCCTTTTTCTCAATGTTCCGACTACCCTAATTTTTCAATCAGACTTGATCACACCAATTATCGTCAGAGAAATTGCGTATTTTATCAAGATTTACGGATTCCTAGGCTTCATCAATGATCGTGAGTAACCTCCACCTGAATTTATTACCAGAACTGAAAATTCATGTGGAAAATCTGCTAAAGAGTTTTTAGCATCAATCCTTACTTCGAACTGTGGGATCAGAGAGATACTATCTTAAAATATTGGATCTTTGTAGGGGTGTGCATCAGATTGAAACCGTTGATTTTTATACTCATCTGATCCGATCCGACTATTCGATCGGATTGAAACATCCTAATCCGCAATCGATCCGACCACTTTTCAAATCCGATGCAATCCAATCTGTAACCTATTCGAATTGGATCGGTTGAATCTCATTAATCCCATTAATAAACTTAATTAACTCTATTTTTGAATAAAAATTTAAATTTTCACATAACATAAACTTATTTGAGCTAAAAGAAACTTTAAAATATGATTAATATAGGAATGACCAATGATAATATGACTAATATATAAAATATAAATATATATTTAAGTGTTTTTGGTCGGATCGGATGATACATAGAGAAATCTGTCATCCGATTCGAACTTAACGGATTGCAAAAATTTCCATCCGATCCGATGGTCGGATCGAAATCGTCAAAAAATTAACAGATTGGATTAGATTGATTGGATTAATCGGATGATTGAATTTTTTGCACACCTCTAGATCTATGGCTTGGTTACACCTACATATTTGAAGTATTTGTTTTGGTAGCTTCAAAGTCTCAAAAGGGAGGTATGACAATGGCGGCTTATGTGAACAAAGTTGAGGATCTAATTGATGAGATTATTGCTGTTGGCGACTATCTCTCTTAGAGATCAGTTTATGTACATTGTTGGAGGCCTTGGATTTGGGTATAACTTCTTTATTACCAGTATTAAGAGAGAAACAAGTTCAAGAAATTCAATAAGTATTTTCTTAACTTTTGATTTGTGAGAAACAGTTGGAGAGAATGCATCTAGCTGCAAATTATCAATTGGTGCAGACAAACAATGCCAAACTTCAATCCTCTTACAATTACGGTTCTCCTTCTCAACAGTTGCAAAATTCAAGAATTCTCCTAGTTTTTTCTCAATACTCATAACAACATGTTAGGTTGTCTTGCCCTCTAAAATTCTATGTCACATGGACTTTTTTAGGACATTGAAAGATAAATTTTTCAATGGTAGGAATCTTTTCTGCTGTAGAAAATAATCTAACAAGGTTGTAGAAAAATACTTTTACGTCACAAAGAAAACAAATATTTTGGAGGGAAAGACCAAAAGAAAGGTTAGTTTTGCTAGCAATGAAGGCTTGCAACGATGGTGGTGTTTCTGGCAATAGAAAGCTTACTTTAGTTGTAGCAAAAGACAAACCTAAGATTTTTTCTAGTGCTTTGATGCCGATTGGACAAAAATGAAATCTTTTTTATCTGGTGTTTTGTATTAAGTGGAAAAAGGAACAAATACACAAATTAGATGGTTGACCTTCTAGTTAAGGATATTTAGACTAAATATGCCTCTTAAGTATACTCATTAACCACACTACTATACAACTGGTTTATAGATTCGAAACTTTGCAAAAAATAAAATAGCAGACACATTTTTCTTGTCTTCCAAGATGCGGTAGAACTATTTGTTTATTAGTTAATGATAACTTAGATATTAATTACTTGCCAACATGCAGAATATGGAACGCATCACCGCTTGGGAAAAATCGGGGATGGCATCCGTATTTGTAAGTTAAGGCTACTTCTTTGTAAAACATAGCAATGTGATGCCAATTCTAGGTTTGGTCCCTTGAGATAGTTGAGCTTTTTTCTTACAGTTCAGGTATAACCTATTTGATGGACTTGATGTTGTTAATATGCAGGGGCAAATATAGATCCTGATCTTTTGTTGGCTGTTTTTCTTCCTGCTCTACTTTTTGAAAGTTCATTTTCAATGGAAGTGCATCAGATCAAGGTTTTCTTTGGGACTCTCTTCTTGCTATAATCTAAATATGTATAGGTACTAGTTACATTTGGGGAGCGGGTATTATAATTTTTTTTTAAATGTTCTGTCAAAGAGCTATCTGAGGTCACAAAATAACTCCACCTATACCTCAAAATAAAAACAGAAATTTAAATGTAGAACTAAGGCTTAGTTAATTGGTGCAAAGTCAAATTAGGAAATATCAATCTTAAATCTCATAGCTGTCTTAGTAGAGAGATTATTATTACTAGCATCGGTGAATGTAAAAGGGTATAAAAGATATTAATTTTGTTCAAATGTAGAAGAATAATCTATATATGTGGAGTTATCATAATGTTGTGTTAAGTTATACTAGGAATTTATGAAGGGAATGTAATTCCAGCTATAAAATCTTAATGGTAATTTACTAGAGTGTGATAAAACATATGAAGATGAAAGATCCCACGAAACACAAAATCCTATCAATTTTAACTCCCCCTCTTTCACGGATTGTTACCTTGTTTTTTAATATATTTATTTATATATAAATAATAATTGAATGCTATTGAGTAACAATATATAAGGAATGAATTGTGGCAAGTAGTCCTAGAATATCCATCAACAACATAGTCCTAACTGCACACCGAATCAATGTTATGTTAGGAGAAAAACAATGAAAAGTTGAAAACAACTCTACATTTAAAAGAATATTTGAAGAGTATGATGTGAGTTGTTGAATGTTATCTTTGTATCGCGGTTTTTGAATGATTTTTCTATTTTTAAAGATGGCAGGTGTTTCCTTTTGTATCTTTTCTTTTATTCTTGTATTTTAAGATTCATGGAACTCCTCTCTGCTAATTTTTCTTCCCTTACCCTCATTCCAGTCTCATCCCACCATCATTTTCTTTACTTTCCCACACTTATGTTTTGTAGATGTAGATATATTTCTATATATCCACCATTTATGCGTGGTTGCATTGGGGCCATCATGATCTCTGTTATTTTTTTTTGTTATCATGTTGTTAATATGTCATCATAGCAGTGGCCATTATGTTGTATTTTTCCCTTTTTTTGGCACAGTCAAGGTCTAGCTTCATTTGTGTTGTTTACCATGCTTTGTGATCTTAATTAATATTTTGATCTTAATTAATATTTTCATATTGGTTTCCCTCCTTTCCCAGAGGTGTATAGCCCAAATGGTTTTACTAGCTGGTCCAGGAGTTCTTTTATCAACCTTATGCCTTGGATCTGCTTTGAAGGTACAATGAAGCTGACTATTTAGAATATAGTTCCTGTAGTAAGTTTTGAAATACAGAGGCACTCCATTATAAGAAGTATTGAGTTTACAATTGAGATGGAGTTATAATGTCTTGCTTGATTATTGTTTTGTCCTTGACCTTTGTGAAGTTATGTCCCTGTGCTTTTATTATTGCAAATATCACCTTGAAAGTTCAATTACTGGTACAGTCAAGGAAAAAGTAAATAAATCGTAAGTTTGGAAGAACTGGATTGTGTGTCACATATCTGCATTGTTCCCTGAACGGGTATCTATCAAAATATTTAGTTGATGTCTGTTTCATTTTTTGACCAATTATCCTCAATTGTACCAATTTGAAACACCAATTTAAATCTGTAAAAGCTGATAATGACACGCATACTTCAATAATCCTTAGGGCATTATCTCAAAAAATATGAAATAATCCACCAAAGTTCTTGGGTTCACACTCCTAACAAAATGATGTAGCTGAGCGAAAAAATACAACCTTAGGAACCCACGAACTCAAAAGAATAGGAACAATCGATTTGCTAGGAACGTGTTGAAGATGATCAGATTAGAATCCTAAGGAAACAAAATCCTTAACACCCTAACCTTGAGACATTACATAGGTTGATCACTCCCTTTGATAAGTCGAATTCAAACATTCAATCAAGAATACAAGAAGGCAAAACAAAAAGCTTTCTGAAATAAACTTGATAAATGATCAAATTTTTTTTTTCTTTTTCAAAATGTACATGATTGCTCCTTTTTATAAGCAACAAACCCTAAACGAAATGAGCCTATTTAGTTGTGGATTGGGCCTAATCAATCCTTAAAAAATAAAAGATTAAAAAGACTTATGATAAATAAAACATTAAAGGCTCACAATTAACTAAAACGAAAATTGCTTCCTAAATTAATTCTTACATCCAACTTGATCTTCTAAATCTATTCCTTGCATAAAAAGATAATAGACCATCCTTGGTGAAGTTTTGTAATCCTTGAATTTAATTTTAGATTCTTCTAGCAAAACATTTTTGTATTGCACTTCCATGATCAAGCTTTGCAAAGCTTCTTTCATCTTGTTTGTCTTTGCCCTAGTCATATGGACCGCCAATTCTTTGCAAAGGATCTTGAGAATATTTGGGAACATCAACTTGGTCAGTACCTCGATCTCCATTATTCCCTCCTCTTTGAAAAGATTTGTTCTTGAATCACCTACATCAAAGAAAGATAAATTAGTAACATTAAAAGTTGCACTAACGTTACCACAATCACTTGGCAAATCTAGCTTGTAGGCGTTATCATTGATCCATTCCAAGACTTGAAAATGTCCATCTCTTCAAGGTTGCAATTTTGATTTCGTTGTGTAGGAAACCTCTCCTTATGAATGTGCACCCAAACCCAAGCTCTAGGTTGGAAAACAATCTTCAAACGCCCCTTATTGGCTTGCTTAACATATTGCTCATTCTTCCTTTTCATGTAAATCCTTCACAAAATCTGCCTTTTTCTTACCATCAAGATTAGCATGCTCATTAGTATGCAAAGGTAAAATATCTACAGATGTTAAAGGATTAAAGCAATAAACAATTTCAAAAAGAGAAAATGAAGTAGAATGAACAGTCCTATTATATGCAAACCCAATATGTGGCAAACACTTCTACCACTATCTTAAATTCTTTTGAATGATAACACACAATAAAGTAGTGAGTGTCCTAACTACTTCAGTTTGACCATCCGTTTGAGGATGTGCAACAGTAGAAAATAACAGTCTAGTTCTTAATTTATTCCATAACGTGCCCCAAAAATGACTTAGGAACTTAACATCTCTATCACTAACAATTGTCTTAGGCAATCCATGCAAACGAACCACTTCTTTAAAGAACAAATCAACAATATGTGTGGCGTCATTTGTTTTAGAACATGCAATAAAATGAGCCATTTTATTAAACCTATCAATGATAACGCCTACAAGCAAAATCTAAAATTAAACCGCATGACTTGTCCCTTTATTAGAATCGTGTATTGAGAAATGATATGAACTGAGAAATTTTCCTCTTCATGTACTGAGAGATTTCTAACTAAACTTATATAGTTTTTTTTATAGCAAGTTTCTAACTGAACTTGTATGATTTTTTTATAGCAAGGAATAAGAAGTCAGGAAATAGAATGAAAATAAAAGATAGCAAAACTTATCTTAGAACCAAAGCTCTGATATCAAATGATACGAACCCCACCAACAAATCTTATCTTCACAATCTTGGGGTTTCGATCCATCATTGTTATCGGGTTTCATCACATTTGTTAGTGGGGTTCGTATCACATTCAAAGATGCAACAATAGAACTAATATCTTTAACAAACCTTCAATAAAAACTTGCTAAACCATGAAAACTTCTTACCTCATTCACATTCTTAGGTGTAGGTTAATCCCGTATTGCCTTTACCTTTGCTTCATCAACACTAATACCCTACGAATTAACAACAAATCTAAGAAACACGACAGATTCCATGCAAAATATGCACTTCTTAAGATTAGCATACAATTTGTTCTCTCTTAACACACTAAAAACAGTATGCCAGTGTTCCATATGTTCATCTAAATTTTTTCTATAAACTAAAATATCATCAAAGTAAACTACCACAAATTTTTCTATGAAAGCACGCAAGACATGGTTCATTAACCTCATGGATGTACTAGGTGCATTAGTTAAACCGAAAGGCATTATTGACCATTCATAGAATCCATATTTAGTGTTAAATGCAGTTTTTCATTCATCTCCCTCTTTCATGGGAATCTGTTCATAGCCATTCTTTAAATCAATTTTAGAAAAAAATGAGAACCATGCAATTCATCAAGCATATCATCTAATCTAAGGATAGGATGTCAATACTTTACTGTTATCTTGTTAATAGCTCGGCAATCCACACACATACTTCATGTTTCATCTTTCTTTGGGACTAAGATGACAGGAGCTAAACATGGGTTGAGACTCCCTTACAAATCCCTTTTGCAGCAACTCATCCACTTGCCTTTGTATCTCCTTTTTCTTGGGATTAGCTCTGTAAGCAGGTCGATTTGGTATTGCGGATCTAGGTGTGAAGTCTATTTGATACTCAATTCCTCTCAAAGAAGGTAATACATGGGGAATCTCTTTATGAAATAGGTCCTCAATTCCTCTCAAAGGAGATAATACTAGGCAAAGATGAGTTAAGATCGTTAGTAGAAAGATAAACATCCTTGTACATAAGTACAAGTACTTGTTGTCTTGCCATTATTACACTCTTAATCTCATGTTTTTCAGCAATTACACTCAATTCATTTATTTTCCTCTCCTGTTTGCTCACTTTTCTCTCATTTTTGCTCACTTTTCTCTCTATTTTTCCTCTCAACCCCACTTATTCTCCTTTTATTTTCCTTTTGCTCAAACTTTTGTTTCTCCCTCGTCTTGCATTCTCTTGCTATTGTAATCTGGTCCTTATAAGTTTGTAAAGGTTTGAGAGGGGCTAATATAAAAGAATAACGATTTTTGTACCCATCATGCGACACCCTCCTATCAAACTGTCACGGTCGGCCAAGCAATATATGACCAGCATATATCGGTGTCACATCACAAAGAACCTCATCCTCATACTTGCCAATCGAAAAAAAAACCTGAACTTGTTTGTTGATCTTCACTTTTCCACATTCATTCAGCCATTGTAGCTTGTATGGTTTGGGATGCTTCTGTCACTTCAAATTCAGCTTTTCTACCAACAAAGTACTAACAACATTAGTGCAGCTCCTACTATCAATAATCAACGTACATACCTTATTATTCATGTGGTATCTTGTGTGAAAGTAGACAGACACTTTATTAGAAGATATTATTAGAATGGTTTTATTAGGATATATTATTTCAGTTATAATCAGGAGATTTTATTAGGAGATATTAAGAGATATTATTCCAATCATAATAAGGAGATTTTTTTTCCTTTTTTTTTACTAGACTAGTTTTTCCTATAAGTTGTAAGTAAAAGTTACTGTACATAATACTCTGAATTATACAGAGCTATATTCACAAAATACAAACTTTCTATATATATATATACGTGGAAGTAGACAGACACTTTATTAGGGAGATGAAACAGTTGAAGGATGGATCAATTTGTATAATTTATGTTCTAACAAAAGAATAAACCACTGCTATCTTCACAAAGAATTTCCTTGATAGAATTTCAATGATCTTATTTGCACATTGGATGTGATCAATATTTAATGAGGGATGTTGAAATTTTAAGAATAAAGATTGAAGATTTGATATGATTTTATATCAATTAAGAATTTCGGGACTTTATTAGAATATTTGGACTTAATTAGGATTTTTGATTATCGTTTCTTTCAGTCATAATTAAGGTATTTTCCCCCCTTTTATAGAACTAGTTTTCTTATGAATTTGTAACTAAATTCGTTGTACATGACACAATTCTATGTACAGAAGTATATTTTACAAAACACAAAGTCTGTACTTTTCATTCCTTTTGGCTCTATCAAAAGGCTTTTACCCCATAAAAACATCGTGCAGCATTTAGCACATGTTAGATAAGCCATCCACCTTATTGAAACAACGTAAAAACACAGGCATACAGCCATACGCAAATGAGCATGACTTTTATTTACTTTTCAAATGCTTTTGTCATATTCTTATATTGCAATATCACTCTACAGTTTACTTTTCCTTATAACTGGAATTGGAAAACATCTTTGTTGCTTGGGGGTCTTCTAAGTGCCACTGATCCTGTTGCTGTTGTTGCGTTGCTGAAGGACCTTGGAGCGAGCAAAAAATTGAGCACAATAATTGAAGGAGAATCTTTGATGAATGATGGGTATTAAATTTTCTTTATCTAGCTCAGTTACTTTGCCAGCTTTAATCCTTTAAAATGTGTCTAAATTATAATTCTCTTTTCAGAACGGCAATTGTGGTTTATCAGCTATTCTATCAGATGGTCATGGGAAAGAGCTTTAGCTGGGAATCCATAATTAAATTTCTTTCACAAGTATCACTTGGAGCGTATGTATCTTGTGTTCTTTTCAAGAATGATACCAGAGCTATTTTGGTTACATGACTCATTTACTGTTTCAGTGTAGGCATTGGTCTCGCTTTTGGGATAGCTTCTGTTCTGTGGCTTGGGTTTATTTTTAACGACACAGTGATAGAGATTTCTTTGACACTTGCTGTGAGCTACATTGCATATTTCACTGTATGTTTCCTTCTTAATATAATTATTATAATTTTTTTTGATAAGAAACATTATATTTATAACAAAATATGTAATAGGTACGGTTATACGAAATGAATCAGTAATTCAGTTACATTACTGAGCACTAAACTATACTGAAAAAAGCTAAGTACCACAATACAAAAACTTAACAAAAATATACAAGCTCCCCAATTAAAGCTTATGAGAAGTTGAAAATAATCTCTCAACTCCTTAAAAACCAAACCCAAGAAGATGCAAAAAACAAAGCTATCTCCCACAGAAGTCATTCTCACTATCTTCAAATATTCTTCTAATTCTTTCCATCCACAAGACCTAAAGTATTGCTCCAACCTTGCAGTTCCACAACACCTAAAATAACTTTGAAGCCATATTGTTATTCTCATACATGTAAAATGTCTGTAGAAATAAAGATTGACATGAGCTTGGAATAGCCCAAAGTATTCCCATGTTCCTTTGCAACTTGGACAAAAGAATCTGTGGTACTGGACAATATAAGAACAAAAGATTAATATTTTTGGAGTTATTCTTTCAAAGCACACACCAGTTAGGGAAAAGGCAAGACTTAAATAACTTTAGTTGCATCCGATCATTTGTGTTCACTTTACTAAGACTAATCAACCACTTTAAAAACTTGGAGTTGGACTTGTCCACATTGATGCAAAATGATCAAAAGCTTGTTCATTAGGATTAGGGTAAACTAACAAATATGTTATTGAATTGTTTCAAAAATTACAAATGTACCATCTAACTATATCAAGTGACAAAAACAACACTCAATTGTTGTACCATTACATTATTTTTTTGGTGGTAGATTTGTACCATCAATAAAAAATTAGGTGATAAATTTGTACCATTATAACAAGTTTGGTGTTAGATTTGTACCAATACTAAAGAGTTCAATTGTAGATTTGTACCAATAATACTTGAGTGTTATTTTTGTCACTTGATAAAGTTAGATATATTTGCAACTTCCACAATAGTTAAATGATATGTTTGTTAGTTTACTCTTAGGATTAGAACCTCAAAATAAGATTTACAAGAGAAACTGTTGAAATCCTTGACTAAAGTTGCTTGACTAAAGTTGTAAATCCCTAATTTCTAACAATTATAATTATGAAAATGATTCTAACAAATTGGAAATAATGAGGTATAAATTATTAAGGATTATTGTATTAAATTAACTTCCTTCTTTAGTCTTATACTTGCATTATAAATTAGAACAATTTATATAGCTGACAATCATAACAATACAATATATTTCAATTCTTCACTGTCTTTTTCTATTTGGTATTAGAGTAGGTTCGTGTTAGTACTTAGCCATGTCTCATTTAATCTTGAATATTCTAAGAGTTAGAGAGACCAGCTTAGAAAACACCCATATCGAAACAAACACTATCCCTAATATTCCTACCATGGGCTCTAATAATTTGGATATTTCATCTCTATGGATTATTGTAGAGAAACTAAATAGAAAAATTATAAAGAGAGTTCTCAATCAATTAAACTCGTGATAAAAAGGAAGGAAAAATAGGATACCTGACTAAGGAAACAAGAAAACTTGTCTCAACTAATGCAAGTGTAACCCAACGGTGGAGTTTTGAGAACTCAATTGTGATTGCGTGGTTAGTCAATTCCATGCTACCAGCAGTCAGGAAGATATACCTCTTTTTACCAACATCAAAAGAGGTTGTTGTCAAAGAAACCTATTCATATGGTGAGAATATTTTCCAAATTTATTGTGTATTGTGATAGTCAAAGTACAATTAATTTAACCAAGAATCAAATGTATCATGAATGGACAAAGCACATTGATATCATAATGCACTTTATTGGTGATATCACAACACAAGGTGATGTGTTGGTGGAGAAGATTACTACTTCAAATAATCTAGCAGATATAATGTCAAAAGCTCAAATATTGTTTGGACTTAGTTGGCATATGCAAATGTTGGTTGTTACTAGAAATAGGTGGAGCGACATTGATAAAAGATAACTGCTGAATGATTTTGAAAATTCATGCCAAGGTGGGGATTTGTAATTTTATATGGCTTGAATTAGTTAAAGTTTATATTAATATATGAGAATAGTTAGCTTAGCTTCTATAGCTTGTGGTTTTAGGAGAATTAGTAGCTAACATTTTATCAGTTGAATTCAAAGATGTGAATGAAAGTCAATATTACTAATATTGTGGAGTAGAACCAATTATTGCAGAGAAAAGAGAGAAAAGAACAACCCTGGAAAGGAGCTAGTATTGATCAAAGCATTCTTTGAGAGAAATCACAAAAGAGAATACATGCAATCTGTCCTTTCCAACTACCTGTTTCCATCCTTATAGCCTAAAGTTGTTAGGCTAGAGACAAACACAAAAATAACAAACCTATAATTACTAGATAGCCTTCTAACTTGTTAATAAAACAGAAATAAAATAAAATAAACGACAATAGATATAAAATAAGAAAGGGATTGTCTTAAGCCCCTACGTGAATGCCTCCTCTTTGAGAAGGAGACTCTCGTGAGTCTTGCAGTAGAATGCTTCCTTCATTTGGTGGAAAGTATTCTATTAGATCAGCAATGTTGAATGTGGATGATATCTGCAATTCCTCTGGTAACTCCAATACATATGCATTAGTGCCAAGCTTGTGAATTATACAAAAGGGACTCAACTTTCTATCCTACAACTTGGAGTAAGTTCCACTGGTGCCCTCCTCTTCCCACACGAGTCATCACCAAATCTCCAACTTCAAATTCTTTGAATCTTCTTTTCTTATCTGAGCTGTGTTTATACTGTTTAGTTACTCTTAAGATGTTTCTTTCACTTCTTTCACTTCTTTCATCATGCTAGCAATATCTTCAAGAGTTTTAGAGGCTGTTGAGCTTTTGTAAAGGGGAAGTTGATTGAGATCAGTTAGGAAGTTAGGAAGTCTGGTATACATCATTCGAAAGGGACTTTTCCTAGTAAATCTATAACCATGCCATTGAAGGCAAACTCAGGTTGAGGCAGAACCAGATCCAGATCCCACTATTTAGGCCTAGAACCAGGGATGCTCCCCACCATATTATCCAAAGTTTTTTTGACAGCTTTAGTTTGTCCATCAATTTGTGGGTGAAAGGTGGTACTAAACTTCACATAAGTGTCGAATTTTTTTCACAATTCTTTCTAAAAGTGACTAGTAAATTTCACATCTTTGTCAGAAATTATAGGCTTGGGAAGTCCATGACTAGTTCTTAGCCTAGTATGAGTTGATATTGTATCAGCATGGATTTTTAATCCATCCATGAAAAGATAATACCATAAACAGATAAATGTTGAGGCTTATAGCCTCACTGTACAACAACACCTAATTGCGTAAGCCTCGATAAATACCATAACTGAGACTCTATATCTAGGTATTTTAGGCAAACCCAGTATGAAATCCATATTGAGATCTACCCAAATATGCACATGAATAGGTAAGGGGCAATATAAACTATTGTTATTAGAGGTACCTCTTTTGCACTCTGATATATAGAACCGTGTTGCACCAATCTAGTGACATCTCTTTTGCACTCTATATCTAGGTGTTTTAGGCAAACCCAGTATGAAATCCATATTGAGATCTACCCAAATATGCACATGAATAGGTAAGGGGCAATATAAACTATTGTTATTAGAGGTACCTTTTGCACTCTGATATATAGAACCGTGTTGCACCAATCTAGTGACATCTCTTTTGAGCTTTGGCCAATAGTGTACTTTCCTTCAAGGGTGACAATTGTCTTATCCCTTCCTAAATAAGCAACCAGTCCACCTGATTGATGTTCCCTGATCAACATTTCCCTAAGGAAATCTTAGATATGCAAACTCGATTTCCTTTGAATAGATACCATCTTTGTGAAGTGTAATCTTCCAAATGCTCTTTGTTTATACATTTTGTCCATATAGCCGCAAAATATGCATCAGTTTCATACTGATCTTTTAGTGAATCAAAACAGGTCACTTCACTTTGAATGACAGTTAGATCCTCTCCTGCTGAGTGCATCAGCAGCTATGTTCTTCTTGCCTGACCCGTGCTTGAAAGGAAAAGTGATCTTCTGCAAGAATAAAGCTCACTTTGAATGCATTCGGCTCAAATTCTTCGGAGAATTGATGACTGAAGTGACTGATGTTCACAATGTAAAATGAACTTCCTATGCACCAAATAGTGTTCCCAATGTTTGAAAGCTCTTACTGTAGCAAAAACTCTTGTTCATAGGTGCTCCATTTCTTCCTAGCTTCATTTTACTTTTCACTAAAATGCTCTACCACTTTGTCTTCTTGCATTAGTACGCCTCTAATACCAATGTAAGAAACATTTGTTTCTATGTCAAAACATCGTTAAAAATTGGGCTAGACTAAAGCTGGAGCATTGGTCAGTTTGTCCTTAACGAGTTCAAAACTGTCTTGTTGTGGCCCCCTTCTTGCTTCAAAAGAGTTGCTAAAATTTTTTGTAGTTCCCTAAGGATGCCCACCATGTAAGAGCCCGTCATTTCCAAATAGCTCTCCATCCTTTGTTTTCCAAATATGCAGGAATAGTGATAACACCCCCTTCCCATTCAACCTTCAATTGGACAAAGTGGCATAGCAGCCACCACCATTCCCTTTTTTTTTTTCAAATTTGAATTTGCATCTATCCCTTCTAAGCTTTTTGAAAAAGCGAGCATTTTCTTCCAAATCTTCTATTTTTTTCAAGCAATCTCCAATACATTGTAAACATCCCAAGCCACAACTCAGTCTATAGCTGGAAGCTCTAGTCTTCTCCGTCAAAAAAACTATCGAGCCAAAAGAAGATTCATTTACTTCAAGAGTAAAAGCTTTCGTAAAATATGAATCTATTTTGCTAAATGTCCATAAATTTTCCTCTCCATTTTCTCTGTATAAAGGTATTAAAAAAGAAGAGACAAGTTAAGTAGAAAGAAAGCCAAAAAAATTGTTTTTTGAAGCTTAAAAGGCTCCTCAGAAAATTTTCCGATAACAGACTGAGAAGCCGTGGGCTGGAGAAGGGTGGTTTGACAGATGGTTTTAAAACTGTAAGGGTAGACTACAGTGTTTAGGATGGGTAGAACAAAAGAGTTGGGTTTTCAAACAAAAATGAGCAACTGTCAAGAATTGCCAGTAGGAAGTGTTTCTTGGCTAGCGAAGAAACTGGTGGAAGTCGGAAAAGTGAGCCGGTGAAGAGGGTGGTGAGGATTTGTGTGGGTTATGGCTAAAACCTGGTTGGGTGTAAACTGTAAGGGTTAATGCAAACTAAACAGCTACCTCAAGGTTACCGGCAGCAGGTAGTTATTCAGACCAGCAACCCAAAAGGTGGTGGTTGGACAAGGCTCAGGGTAGGGTTGGTGGTGGTAGATAGGGTGGGTTATGAAGGATGGGTTGGGTGAACTAAAGCCTTAGGGGACATATTTCCTTCTTAACCATTGTGATGTGCTAGTCTATCTTTCCTGAGCTACAGTTGGTTTGCTAGTAACTATTTTCTTGATACTGCAAAGTTTGTGCTAACTGTGTCTTGCGATACCAGCAATAGAAATTAAATATTTCAGATAATTCTTTAATTAAAATCTCTTGTTATATACGAGGATTGCATATGTTATTTTTGTGGTTAGAATTCTTTTTATTATCTTTATTCATTTCTTATATTGAAAGGAAAATGTTATCTAGAAAATTAGGTTTCTTGTCATTAAACTGGTGTGTTTGCAGTGATTGCGCCTTTGGCAAATCACTCAAACTGTTGATGAATGTAGGAACAATATGACAACTTTTAAATGAAATGCCAAAGTGGTGCTCTTGGCAAACCTCTATACCCAAGAGCATCTTTGTCTATCGAGCAATAGCTTTTATAGTGAAATATGAGACATTTGTCAGACAATTCGGTTGCTGAACCTTGTGAAAGATAAAGTTACGCTCCGTGATATTGTTAAATCAGTTTTTGAGATGTAAAAATGGTTGACTGGGGAGCCTTTGTCCTAAATGTAGCTAAATATGACAACCAATTTTGTGTGATTAATTGGTTTTCAATATACCTGCCATCAACTAATCCTGGGTTTAGTTATAGTTAGCAATTTATTGTGTTGGGTGTTGATTCATCCTTTTCCATACGTAGGATGATTATCCTTTTAAATATTTGTTTACTTGGGTGCAATTGTAGAAATATTTGAGCATCACCCATTGATATTGTTGACTTAGATTTATTAAGGACACATTCTCCATTTGTCAAGTGAGCATAACATTAGTTTTGCTAATTATGTTTTTTCCTTCTAGTTTACCAAATAAGCATAGAGTCTAGCTTTTTGTAAAGAGTCATAATTTGGATTATTCTTAAGTAGAAAATGGCCGGTCCAATTTTAATCTGTGACTGCGAATTGAGTCAAGTTTTATAAGTTTGCCCACTTGGTAGCTCGATTTATCATTGGTAGCATTTTTATTCAGTTATTCTCAATTGGAATATCAGGTAGTCATAAAAATTCAATGTTTTATTTCATTACATTGGCCATTAGAATATTTCAGTGACTTGCATAAACCTTCTTTTATAGGCACAAGAGGGCGCTGGTGTATCAGGTGTCTTAACTGTAATGACTTTAGGAATGTAAGTTGAGTTTTATAGTACCACTCAATTTAGAGAATATATATGCTTCTTGATGCTGCACTTTGTGGACAGGTTTTATGCTGCAGTTGCGAGGACAGCTTTTAAGGGTGAAAGTCAACAAAGTTTGCATCATTTTTGGTATGTGAATTGGTTATGATTATCAATTTGAACCAAAGTAGCATATCTTAGTAGTGATTCTGATAGTCCAATTGTTTTTCCCTAGCCCCATTCCGTGGGAGGAAAAAGAAAGATAAGAAAACAAATCTTATTGCATATACAAGGTTTTTTTAATGCATGATCAGATTGGCTTTTCGTTAGGTACATGTTGATGACTGTTATATTTTTCTCTTTATAGTTATTTTCGTTCAGTATGCCATGTTTTAATTTAATGGTTTCATTTTGTGAAGATGCTATGAAGTCCAAATCGGTCCCAAGCAGGGTTAGAAGCTTATATAGGAGCTTACTTAAAAACTTAATTATGTGGTTAGATGTGGTAGACACTGCCTCATTATCCTGCATCAGTCTCCCTAGCTGAGAAAGAATTCATCCTTGGGTTACTGTTGTCATTATCTGAAGTCTCCTTGGGAAGGAATCAAATGTTTTACATTGAACATAACAGATGTAGGTATACCTAGGAAGCTTCAATCTATGTGCATTATCATTAATCTTCTTAGCTATATGATAAGGACCGATCTTTCTAGCACTCAGGTTTTATAACGAATCAGATATTGGTCCTTTGTGAAGACTGCCCGCAAAACATCTAACACTTCAAACACTAGCAGTCACCTATTCTTATCAATTGTTTCTTTGTACTTGTACTTGCCTCAATTTGTTGATTGCCTCAATTTGTTGACAAACCTACTTGAAGTTTTATGTAATTTACAGAAAAATTACTTCTCTTTATTTCTTAATATTAGATCCCTTTATATATACATTTGTTATGCTTAATACACTGCTGGAAGTTATTAATATACAGCTGTAAATCATCCTGAAAATCAGGAAACTAACATCCTAAAAATAGGGGTTAATTCCACCCTGAAATACTAGAAACTGCTCTCTTAAAATCAAGGGTTGGTTTCACCCTGGAAATTAAAAAACTGACTATACTCCTAGGTTGATTTCCTACACTCCCCCTCAAGCTAGGCAATATATGTTTTCCAAACCAAGTGCTACATTTAACTCTGTGAAATTAGGTTGAAACAAAGCTTTGGTTAAGATATCTGCTACTTGTTGCCTAGATGGAACATAGTTGAGGGAGATTATCTTGCCTTCAATTTTCTCAATGATGAAGGAGAAGATGTCTAGGATAGACAATGGGAGATTGATTAAGTTTGGAACGAGAATCTGGAATGAGAACCAGGTTGGAAGAGGACAAGGTAGTGGAAGATAATTGAGATGGTAGGTTTGGTTCAATGAGTGATGACCAATCCCAATTCTGTAATTCATTCATGTGATTTTCCCCCTGAATTGCAGAATTAGAATAGAATGGAGTTTCTTCAAAGAAAGTAACGTCCATGGAATTGTAAAACTTATGGGTGATGGGAGAGAAACATTTGTAGCCTTTTTGATTGGCTGAGTAGCCAAGGAAGATGCATTTAAGGGAACGAGGATCAAGTTTACCACGATATTGTGAATGAATATGGACAAAAACAGTGCAACCAAAAATCTTGAAAGGAATTTGTGACACAAGTTGTGAGGTAGAATATTGATCCTGAAACACTTGTAAAGGTGAGTCAAATTTGAGAACTCGAGAAGGCATTCGATTGATCAAGTGTGTTGCAGTAAGAATGGCTTCACCCCAAAATTTTTTAGGAACATTGGTTTGAAAGAACAAAATTCGGGCAACCTCAAGTATATGACGGTTCTTACGTTCAGCTACACCATTTTGTTGTGGTGTGTCTACGTAGGAGCTTTGTTGGACTATACCATGTGATTTAAGATATCCACTAAGATCAAAATTAAAGAAATCCCTAGCATTGTCAGTTTTTAGGATTTGAATATGGGCATTAAACTGAATTTGGATCATGGCATGAAAAAATGGAAATATGTGCTTGGTTTCAGATTTATCTTTCATAAGAAATGTCCAACACAATCGAGTATGATCATCAACTAATAGTAAAAACCATCTAGCACCAGTAATATTGGGAATGTGACATGGTTCCCAAATGTCACCGTGAATGAGAGAAAAAGGGTGACTTGGTTTGTGCGTGCGTGGTGAAAAAGTGTTTCGAGTATGTTTTGCCAATTGACAAATTTCACAACGAAATAAATTTGGATTTATATTGATGAATAAGGATGGAAACAAACGTTTCAAGTACAGAAAATTTGGATGACCTAGGCGAAAGTGCCACCGCATGATTTCACTTTCTTTATCAGTATGACTATTAGACTTAAGATAATGACTCAATTGACATTGATGACTAACAGAATGGATTGAAGGAGTGTTGACGTCAAGAACATAGAGGCCCGCACGAAAATCAGCACTTCCAATCATCTTCCCCGAGCTCAGGTCCTAAAAAACACAAGATTTAGCCAAGAATTTAGTTTCACAGTTAAGGTCATGATTAAGTCTACTAACTGATATGAGATTGCAGTTAAAATCAGGCACAAATAACACAGATTTGAGGGTGAGGTTGTTCGAGAGACAGATGGTTCCTGTTCCGACCACTGTGGTTCGAGTACCGTTGGCCACACGCACTGTTTGAAGTCTGTTACAAGGTGAGTAGGTTGTGAAAAGTGATTGATCACCTGCTATGTGATTGGAAGCACCTGAGTCTACTATCCAAGATGAAGGGGGAAATTTGGCTGCATGCATTCTTTGAATCGGAGCTATGAGTGGGATTAATGTTTGATTTTTGTATAAGTTGTTGGAGGAGATCCAACTGATCCTTAGTGAATGGGACATGATTATCAGATTGAGATATGTCAGTAATTGCAGCATTTTCCTTTGTCTCTCGGTCTCGATTTGTTTTCCAGTCAGTAGGCTTTCCATGTAATTTCCAGCAGATTTGCTTAAAATGTCCAGGCTTTCTACAATAGTCACACCATGTGCGACCTTTCCTTATTCGATTAGTGTTGGCATGTTGAGTATTGATTCGTGCAACACATGCACCAAAATCTGGTGAATTGCTTTTGATTGCTGCAAATGTTGGGACTTCAAGAATCATGGAAGGATTTGATTGTCCCAGCATGACACGTTTTCGACTCTCCTCTCTGCGCACCTCAGAGAATGTCTCTCGCAGACTTGGTAATGGTTTTGTTCCAAGAATTCTACCCCTTACTTCATCAAGGGATTTATCGAGTCCCATCAAGAATTTGAAGACACGCTTAGTCTCCACAATTTTTCTAAAATATGCACGATTTTTTGGACATTTTCATTCATGTATCTCAAACAAGTCCAGCTGTTGCCAATGACGAGTAAGAGTTGTGAAATAAATAGTCATAGAGTTGTCGCCTTGGCGCAGGTCCTGGAGAGAACTCTCCACATAGAAGAGCTCGGAAGTGTTCTCACTACTGGAGAACGTTTCTCGTGCAACTTCCCATATTTCTTTTGCTGTGGTGTACAACAAGAAATTTTCTCCTATTTCGGTTGTCATAGAACTGATTAACCAGGATATAACTATATTATTTTCTGCTTTCCAGATTCTGAAATCAACAGTATTGGGATTGGGTTTTGGGATATTTCCAGTGAGATATTCATCCTTGCTTCGCCCGCTTATGAATATCATTGTTGATTGAGACCATTGAAGATAATTTTGGCCATTAAGTTTGTGTGTGATGATAGGGGCGAGATTATTATCTGTGTTGCCTGATGTTAATCGGTAGCAGTGAGAGTATTAAAAGAGGGATTAGATGCAGAGGAATGTTCTTCCATGGTGAGCTGTTATTTGGAAATAAAAGAGATAGATAAGAGCAGTGGTTTTTTTTGCCCAGAGCTTTGATACCATGATGTTTTATGTATTTTATAGAAAAATTACTTCTCTTTATTTCTTAATATTAGATCCCTTTATATATACATTTGTTATGCCTAATACACTGCTGGAAGTTATTAATATACAGCTGTAAATCATCCTGAAAATCAGGAAACTAACATCCTAAAAACAAGGGTTGGTTCCACCCTGAAATACTAGAAACTGCTCTCTTAAAATCAGGGGTTGGTTTCACCTTGGAAATCAAGAAACTGACCATACTCCTAGGTTGATTTCCTACACTACTTATGAATTGATTTGATATGATTAACTAGATCCTTAATGTAGAATTTCAGATAATAGTAGTTGTGTACAGGCTATAATAGTGGTGTATTAGTCTAATTCCTAGTCCTATTTATATTGTTGTAAATACATTTGAAAAATACAGAGAAAGAAATAAATAATACTTTAGATTTTCTCCACCATTTTTCTCAATATTTTCTTCATAGTGTCAAAGCATTTCTGAAGTCCAAATTGATAAAGTTCTGTATGATCGAAAGGGCAACGACGAAGTGTCGAAGTGGAAGATGTAGACGACTGGATGCTTGGGTTTTGCGAGACTGATGATTGAAGTCTCGTTATACTAAGGTTGATGTCGCGTGAGACTGAGTGTTGAAAGTTGTTTGAGTCTGGTGGTTGGTCTGAGCAGAGACGAACGACGACTGGTTTGAGTAGAGATGAACAATGACTGTGGCTAGTTTGAGCAGAGAAGTTGTGTGAACAGATGAATGGCGACTTCAGTGCTTAAAATGGGTTCAGCTTCAAAGAAACTCTTCCTCGAACAATGTTGTTGAAAAAAAATTGGATTTCAGAGAAACTCTGATACCATGAAGAAAATATGGAGAAAATTTGAAATATTATTCTTATTTCTCTTCTGTCACATTTAAATGTATATACAATATTATAAATAAGACTAGAAGTTAGACAAATGGTCACTAATCTAGGAATGATTCAGTTGGTATCAACAACTAAATTCCAGTTTGTTCTACACTAATTCATAGCCTATACAACACTAATACAATCTAATCTTCAACCCTGCTAATATGAAAGAGTATATTCCTTCTCACAACATTGCAACCTTTATATCCTATTTTCTGTTAAAAGCCAAATATATTCATATTATATATTTCATGAGTTATTTTCTTGTTAAATGATTTGGTTCACGGTTAACCTTAGGTTGAGCACCAATTACGGAGCGTGATATAGTCAAAGATTCCCAATTCCTTGTAATATGAGGTGTTAGATTCTGACCCAGTAATAACATATTCCTAATTTAATGTTTGCTGGGAAACATTTAGTTGCTTAACCTTAAAAGTATATTCTTTTATACCTCAAGCATGTTTTATGAAATGCTTATTGCATATACAAGTTATAATGTTGATACATCTCACTTTAGATTGAGCCATAGCTTTTTAAAAGCCTAGGATTTTATTATTGCTTTCTAGTAGTTTAGGTTGTTGGTTGCATCACTAATTGCGTTAGTTATGAGGTAAATTAAATGTCTAAGTTTGAATCCTCTTAGTTATTCATCTGTTTTCTTTACTAGAAGCCTGTATCAACTTTGTCTGACTTTGACATGTACTTTTGGTTGCTTTAGCTTCAATTGTCGTTCATTTACTTAGTATCTTCTTTTTATGGACAGTGTACTTGTTGGATTATCTTGTTTCTTGTTGTTGGTGTTTTCATATACAGAAAACTTTAATTTGCTCATCATTATCAAGCTGTTCATTTTTATTTTTTCTTTACAGGGAAATGGTTGCTTATATTGCAAATACGTTGATTTTCATCTTAAGGTAAGAACAAGTACCATGCTTTAATAGTTTTTTAGTTTAATGGATATGAAGAGAATATTTCTCTCTCAACAAATAGATACAATTGGGTAAAGGGATAGAAAAGTCTCAATACAAATATAAAATAGGTAAAGATGCGGAAGCTAAAATATTGATAATCGATAATCGAAATAGGTTGAATGGAGAACCAAAAAATCAAAGAAGAATATTCTAATTCTCATTTATTAATAATACTGAAAGATTAGGAGTAATAATACTAAACCCTAATCCTAATAGGTCTTTAAATAAGACTCCTAAACTAATAAAGAAACTTAATCATAATTATCTAATATCTAATATTATTAATATTAAATATTTAATGTTTCAATTCTCCTCTGAGCATATATAAGTTCAACTCAAACAGTTACGAGGGACAATAAAAAGTAAACAATTTACCACAGGTAGAGTTGAATCTCGTAGCAGCTTACAAGTCTTACCAAGAGTTAAGAATAACCACTGAACCAATAAGAGAAAACTGAAAATATAGGAATCGTGCCACTATGTTGAGGATATTAATCTTGATTGACATTGTAGGCTACGTATAATATACCTAACACAAAAATCCTTAACAGAATGCAACAAAGGATGTGTTTGGATAGGCTAAACAACAGTAAAACTACATAGAAAAGGTAAGTAGTGGAGTACTATTGAAAATGGCTTTTTGAAAACTGGATAGTCAATGGTGCATAGTCAATGGTGCAATGATATGATCTAAGGGGTTAGGACCTAGTTAATTTCATATTATATACCAAAGAGTTTCTCCACAAATCAATGAATATTACTCACCATTTTTCTGAGGAGAAAAGACGTCACAAGAAGCTGCTATTTCCTTGATAAGTCTAACATAAATGACACCCTTACAAGTATGGATATTATTCACCACAAATGCTTGGATGCTAAACAACGTCACAAAGGTTGTCAATCCCTTGATAAGTTGCTTAAAGAGGAACAAAGAGCTTGAATGAGCTCTCAAATGATCTGAAAATTCAAACTTCATTCAAATTGTATTTTACAGTAACTAAGCTGCTCTTAATAGGGTACAAACCAACCCTAAGCTCTACTATATCATAGTCCTTGATCTCATCCAAAGGTTGAAAATAAAAACAACCAAAAAGCACAAAAGGTAGCAGAAAATATTGACCAAAACATGGAAAAGATGGGACAGCTGACCACAAAGGAATCCTATAAAATATTACATCTTAATCCTTGATTTCATCCAAGGGTTGAAAAGAAAGCTGCCCAAAATCAGTCCAAATGGCACTCCAAAGTTGGAGCAAAATATGGAGCAGTTGAGAACAAAAGAAACCCTATAAAATATTACATCTTAATCCTTGTTTTCATCTAAGGGTTGAAAATGAAGCTGCCCAAAAAAGTCCAAATGGCACAACAATGTGCTTAGTTTTCTTTTGCCAATTTTGTCCTAATTTTCATCATAGAATTGTCCCAATTCTTGCACTTCTAATTTATGTCCCCTTGGTTATGCACGACTTCTTGAATGAGCCCATTTAAAGCCTTTTCGAGTTGTGCCTTCTTAGACCTTGTGATTGGTCAACTTGGAATTTGTAGAGCTTGATGATTCTCATCATTCCCTCTCTCTTCAAGAGGAATCGTCCTCGAATCGTCACCTGCATAATCAAAAGGAGAAAGATCAGAAACATTAAAAGAAGTGCTAACATTATACTTACCAAGAAGATCAATTTTGTAGGCATTGTCATTAATTCACTTAATCACTTGAAAGGGTCCATCTCCCTAAGGTTGCAACTTGGACTGTCTTTTTTCAGGAAATCGTTCCTTCCTCATATGCACCCAAACCTAATCACCAGACTCAAAAATAACTCTTCGTCTCCCTTTGTTGGGCTTGCAAGCATAATTCTTATTTCTCTTCTCAATTTGCTCATGAATGCGTTTATGGAGCTTCTTCACCGTTTCAGCCTTCCTAGCACCATCTAAGTTAGTTTTCTCTGAAATAGGTATAGGTAATAAGTCCAAAGGAGTTAGTGGATTGAAACCATAAACAATTTCGAATGGAGAATGATCAGTAGTTGAATGCACACTCCGGTTATAAGCAAATTCAACAAAAGGTAAACAATCCTCCCAATTTTTCAAATTCTTTTTTATTATCGCCTTAAGCAACGTGGACAAAGTCCTATTGACAACCTCAGTGTGTCCATCTGTTTGGGAGTGACAAGTAGTCGAAAACAAGAATTTAGTGCCCATTTTAGCCCAAAGAGTTTTCCAAAAATAACTAAGGAATTTAACATCCTTATCAGACACAATGCTCCTAGGAACTCCATGAAGCCTAACAACCTCCCTAAAGAACAACTCTGTTACATTAGTGGCGTCATTGGTTTTATGACACGGTATGAAGTGTGGCATTTTAGAAAACCTATCTACAATCACAAAAATGAAGTCTCTATCCTTCTTAGACCTAAGTAACCCTAAAACAAAAACCATGGAAATATTTACCCAAGGTGTGCTTGGTACGGGCAAGGGAGTATATAGTCCTTGTGGTAGGACTTTAGATTTGGCTTGTTTACAAGTGATCCATCTAGAACATATTCTCCCTACATCCTTCCTTATTGTTGGCCAATAAAAATGCTCACGCAAAACATCTAGAGTATTCTTAATTCCGAAATGCCCTATTAATACTCCCCCATTGGCATCCTTAATTAACAACTCACGCATGGAATATTTGGGTATACACAATTGACTTTCTTTAAATAAATACCCATCTAATTTATAAAACTTTTCAAAAGAAGTTTTTTCACATGCATGGTAAACAGTAGAGAAGTCATCATCATTAGCATACATTTCCTTAACATATTCAAATCCTAACAATCTAGCATTTAAAGTTGAGAGTAAGGCATACCTCCGTGATAAAGCATCGGCTACAACATTCTCCTTACCTCTCTTATATTGAACAATATAAGGAAACGTCTCAATGAATTCCATCCATCTAGCATGCCTCCTATTCAATTTACCTTGGCGCTTTAGATGTGTTATTTTAGGATATATAAGCCACTAAAATTCAAATTTTGTTATTATGGGGAAAAATATTCCCTTATCCCCCTTTTTTTTGTTTTTTTTGAGTAATTATATTTATTTTCTCTTTATCTTATATTCAATATATGTTTTTCTTCTTACAGTGGAGTTGTCATAGCAGAAGGAGTTCTTAACGGTCATAACATCTTTCAGAATGGTAGCTTTTACTTCTGAATTTATGCGATGTTTCAATCAAGTTATTTTTATGATAATCAAAGAGAGAGCACATAAGAGTAAATGATGCTAATGAGTTGGGCTCATAAGGGCATTTATTTCTTTTGTTGTTAGAGGTCGTCTCAATTAATAAATGTAATATTGTGTGCAAAAATATGCTAGTTCATTTGAAACCTCGTTTTCTTTTTTACTTCATTTCTCGTAAGTCATGTTTGTTTTACAGTATTATGAGTATTATGAATGATAATGGGAAAGAATTCTGGATATTTATGTGTTTTGTTTAATTGTTAATATAGAATGGAATAGAAAATATTCCGTAAGTAGCATGAAAGGTCATTCCTTTGACCACTAAAAGAATACATTTGAATATTCTATTTTCTTCACATATTTGTATTATCATTTATTATTTTTTTCATTTAAAAGTAAAAAAATTGTTTTATATTTTTGCTCAACTAAAATAAGTGTATGAAAAAGTTTAATTTTCCATTAACCTTAGTTGGTATTTATACACTAATACATGTCCTAATTAAGGTAAGATAGTAAGTGTTAAATAATAATACATACACAATTTAACTATCCCATTTAAGTTGGATCATTTATATCACACATGTCCAAGTTGGATTTTTTTTTCCTTAAGCTTGCTTGAGTTTGTACCACTTTGGATTGCCATGCTTCTTTCAACAAACATCAAAGTGTGTCTACCAGTATTGTAGTAGGTGCAAAATGGAGAATTAGAATTAGTAGGAAGATCTTAGCATGGTAGATTTCTTTGAACAATAGGGGTAGAGGACTCAGGATGGTCCTCAGTGTCTATGGTGGCTTGTCTTTGTACTTTACGACGGAATTGAGAATAGGCTTCCTCCAGACTTGGCAAAAGAGAAGTAGCCAACACTTGACTATTAACTTGATCCAAACTCCGATCCAACCGAGCAAAGAACATATAAACCCGATCCTTATTAGTATGCTTCCTCAGTTTCTCAATGTCAATAGGAAATGCCATATCATTAGGTCTGCGGTAGTATAATTCCATAAAAGTAGAGTTTAATTTGTTATAATACTCAGAAAGAGATAAACTACTTTGACAAATTGAAAAGACTTCATTAGCTCATACACCTATAAAGAGTCAGAAACATCACTGTAGCTTTTTCTCATTGCATCTAAACGTCTTTTGTTGTTTCACATCGGACAAAATGAGAAACTAACATATTAATCATGGAGTTAATGAGCCAGGATTTAACTAAGGCTTCATCCGTTTCCCATTCATCATATGTGGGATCATTTTCATTTGGAATAGATTTTCTTTTGGTAATATAATTTTTCTTTTTCTTGTTAGCAATATACATCTCCAAAATATTGGACCAAATACAGTAATTCGTATCATCAAATTTGATATTAATTGGAGGGAATCCATCATGTAGTGATAATAGAAATTATTTTTTTGTTAGATGGTGATTAGAGGACGAATTTGAATCCTTATAATTAAGTCATGACTAAAATTGCTAATAACAAATGATTTGAAAGAGCTTCTTATTCTTGAAAACAAATATGATATAATTGTTCAAATAAATGAGATTAGCCCAAAAATAAGATTAGCCCCAAAAATAAGATCAAAATAGATCAACAAATCCACCAAAAACAGGTAAGAGAGTAATAGAGACAAAAGAAGAAAAAAATCCACCAAAAAAGAACAACCAAAAGTAGATCCACCAAAAAAAGGACAACCCACAACAGCGGTAGCCAAATACTACCGTGGCATGAGCAACTGTGTGAGATTGGTTGTTAGGCAAGAATAAGGACGAGGTTGTGCGAGATAGAAGCTGAAAGTTGCACGAGTCTTTGTATCTAAAGTTGTACAAGACTAAGGGACTGGTGGGTGAAATCGTGCGAGATTGATCGTTGGTCAACGATAGTTTAAGACCGCTGACAGTGACAAAAGTGATGGTCGGTGGTTGGTGATATTAGGGTTTACACTATTCTTTGTTCAATAGACCAGAAATAGGGATTTTTTTTAATAGTATGCTCTGATACCAAAATAAAATTAGTGTATAAAAAGTTTAATTTTTCATTAACCCTAATTGGATATTTGTACACTAATACATGTTTTAATTAAGTTAAAACAATAAATGTTAAATATTCATGGAATAATACAAATAATAATATATTCATAATTTAACTTATTTTATTTATAATTTTTTAAATTTTATTTTCAAATTTATCCTTATTTTGATTCCATTCCTCGAACAAATATATTAATAGTAATACTGTTTCCATTGTATTAAACTTTTATTACCATTATTATTCTGTTTCAATTAAGTCAACCAAACATGACTTTAATACATAGTCAAAGTTTAGCTTTACCAGGTGTCACAATATATTTGGATTTATTTATTTTTTTGTTCTTCTCTCTTCCTATTTCGATTACATGGAATTAGAGTGGCTTGTAAAGAACCATAGTGGTCATATCCTTTCTCAGCCTTTAGTATTCTCCATTAGTTGCGTGTCTTCGTTCATTCAAACATTTAAAAGAAAGTCACTGTTCCATTTCTGTTGTCAAAATCCAGGCGAAGTTTGATATAGATCTCAGCATCTAACTCAAATCTTTATCCTTGTTATAATCGTACCAGTCTTTGAGCCCCACTTTAGCTGTAAGGAATTGGGAATCTCTGTTATGATTAAGCCTATTTTAGTTACTTTCTTTTGGTTTGACATACTGTAATATGTGCTATGGTTGAGGTAACTTTTGATTGAGATCATATGATCACTATTTTACTGTCTTTTTCCCAGTTGAAAGGTTGTCTCTCTGAGCTTGAAAAATATCTAGATTTACTCAACCTATTTTGACCTCTCTCAGCTATTTGGCTTCACTTTTGACATCTCTCAGCTATTTGGCTTCTCTGTTACCATCTCAACTCGAGTTACCCTGCTGCTCATGATAGTTACTCCCTCAGCCTTTTGATGCTATTAAATCTATTATGGCACTCTCCCATGTTATTTGCCTTTTGTTTCTACTAATTATAGTGCAATCACATATCTCTCATTGTCTGGAACAAATTGATATTACAAGATGCAGTTTTCCAATCTTTCTCCCCCTCAGTTTTCCCTTTTCTACATCAGGTTCCAATTGGGCTAAATATCTCTCCTCTCTTTTGATTTAATCAAAAGAGGGGGTAGAATAGGCTCATAGTAGTGAATACTTTTATTGTTATTTACTTCTTGAAAATTAGCTATGCCTTTTTCCTAAAGTATGTCTATTTTTTTGCTACTAGTAAACTAAACATTGTAACTACTTGTCTACTGTTAATAAGCCTCAAGGAGTTACTAACTATTTTTTCATTTTCTACTAGGGAGTTCATGGGTTCATCTTGTTCAACTATATGTTTATGTGCTAGTTTCCCGATCAATTGTTGTTGGAGTATTGTACCCTTCTCTATGGTATTTTGGTTACGGACTAGAGTGGAAAGAGGGTATTATTCTAATTTGGTCAGGTTTGCGAGGGGCTGTTGCACTATCACTTTCGCTTTCTGTTAAGGTAAGTTCCTATTATTTAAAAATTTATGCTTATAGTGGATAGTTTCAGTTACTTATTTTGCATATTTGCTCTTATTTGTATCCAATCCACTCAGTCGATTTTGGATAAGCAATGTGCTCTAACTTTAATAAGACTTATCATTTTTTTTTAAATAACTGATGCCATCCATTACAGTGTAGGGGCTGTGAATTTAAAATTTGATTGGTGGTTAAATATTTTGGAAGCCTGAAGCATGTGTTCTTTCTTAATGATAAAGACAAATTACTTATGTCATACATAAAAACAGATGGCATAACAAACTTGAGGTGGACAACTAATCCACCATAGTGTTTTTTTCACAACACCCAAATGAATGACCCAATAAATTGCAAGAACTTGAAAGCAAACACTATTACAGGGACCCACATCACAAGGTTAAACAAGATGCCACCACTGTTGGGTCATTTCAATCTTCATGGGAAAATTGCAATTACCTCCCTCTGGTTTGGCAATAGGTTTGATAAAAATGAATTTACCTTCCTCTGGTTTGTAGGAAACATAAAATACTTTAAAGTTTTATATATTATTGGAAGTGAATTTAAAGTTTCCTATTAAGCTAGGCATCGTATTAGAGTTGAAGCTTGTGAAAGTTTTATGTCTTTAGTCGCTATAGATGTGTGATGTACCAACTCATTAAAATTAATGGAAATAACCTCATGTAATGTCTAGTTTTAGTATATTTGACGAAGGATGATGAGCTAATGAATTTTTTTAATGTAGAGTTTTGGTATGTGAAGCTTCACATACCTGTGTGAAAAGAGAAGTTAAATGTGTGTAAAACTTTCACAGCTATCATACAAATTTGTAAAGTTATGTGAAAATAAAAAAATGGAAAAGTGAACAGTAAAATGAATATTGATTGAAATATATGGTGAAATAGAGCTAACTCAAACTAAATTGTGTATATTGATATATTCACCTATTAAACAACTTCCTGCTTCTACTCCAAGCAACCAAAAGGGATCTTCTGAAAGCCCAGCAAGAAATGTAGGCATACAACCTATGAATACCCAAAATTTGAATGCTTACCTCCAGGCATTATTAAATGTTACAAGTGCAACAACCTAGACATCATTTCAGTGAATGTCCATCGCAAAGAATTGTAAACTTTATAGAAGGAACTGACGAGTGGGATGAAGATTTGTCAATGCAAACGATGATGAATTTGATGAGCTTGAAGTGATTTGTAGAGATGATAGTGAAAGGTTTACTGAGATACTACAAAGGTTATTATTAGCACTACAAGAATCTGAGTGCTCGCAAGAAACATGAGATATTCCGAACTATGTACACTATGAACAAAAATGTGTATGATGTTATAATCTATAGCTAGAGTAGTGAGAATGTGGTATCTAGAACACATGAAAGCTATAGGGTTGCCATTCCATAAACATCCCTGACCTTATAAGGTTGGGTGGATCAAAAAAGGGTTGGAATAACAAGAAAATATTACAGTTGAGTAGGATATGATTAGATTTGATTAGAAAATGTATAGAAAATAGTGTATTAAACTAGTTTATTTTTTTCTATTTTTTTCTTGTATTATAAATTAAGCCCTAAATGTTTGTACAAAAAGACAATGAAATACAAAACAAAAATATATTTCAATCCTCTATTTTTTATATGTTTTATATGGTATCAGAGCTTGGTTTCCTAACCAGCTCATATAGAAATCCCAATAAAGATCCAGAAACAAACTTTGAAATCCTTAACAAGGGTTCATAAACTTCCTTTACATGGGGTGGATGATCATTTTAGTTCTATAATAATGTGATTTATACACTTTAGTTGTGTAACTTTTTAAGTAAGCTCAATTAGTCATTTAATTTAAAAGTATAATCAATTAAGTTACAATTTTTAAAAATTAAGATTTTTTTGTGGTAAAATGAGAATTATATATTTTATTAATAAATACATTAAAAAAGTGAGGTAAAAAGTCCCCTTCTCAACTCTCCCTTTCTCTCTCTCACTCTCTCTCCCCATTCTCTAATCATTATTTTATCAATAAAAAATAAAAAATAAAATTGAGATAGAGAAAGCGTGAATAGGAGGGAGAATAAGGGGTACAAAGGGAGAAGCATGGTGGGAGAGAGTTAGTAGGGAGAGGTAGTGAGCTTTAATGTTCACCATAAATATGCCCAAAACATTCTAGGATGATGCCATTTTAATTTTTGCATACCTCATTAATTATATGCCTAGTGGAGTTCTCTCTTTTGAAATACCATTTCAAAAGTTATAATACTTCTTTTCCACGTTCCGTCACTAGTCTAACTTGACTCTTAAAGTGTTTGGGTGTACTACTTTTGTTCAGGACCATTCATAAGACAAATCCAAATTTGATCCTAAAGTTATTAATTGTGCTTTTATAGGATATTTTTCGAATCAAAACATGTGCAAGTTAGATATGATCAACATTTATAATTCAACTTGAAGGGGAATTTTGAAATCCTTGACTAAAATTATGATCCCTAATTGTTAACCCTTGGAATAATGAGGAAATATTACAGCTGAATAGGATATGATTGGATTTGATTAGGAAATGATTAGAAAATATTATGTATTATATTAATTTCCTTTTTTTTCAATTTTTTTCTTGTACTATAAATTAGGCCCTAAATGTTTGTACAAAAGACATTGAAATACAAAACAAAATTATATTTCAACCCCTGTACTAGAGGAAATGAAGTGTTGAAGGAACTAATGAACTAGGAATTAGAAATAGCTCTATTGTTCAAGGAGATTACTAATAATTTTTCTAAAATGATCCTTGCCTTAGAGTGGTTACTTGAGGAATTCAAAGATATCTCACCAAAAGAATTGCCTTTGGAGTTAACTCCTTAATGAATCATACAACAAAATATTGATTTCCTTCTTGGCATTAAGCTACCTAATATTATCCAATGAGCTCTAAAGATCAAGAAGTTCTTTAAAGAATGGTAGAGGATTTACTCAACAAACGACATGCGTGGGAAAGTTTGAGTCATTATGTTGTTCTAGCCCCTTTAGTGCCAAGGATAGAAGTTGTCGGGTGTGCATCGATAGCAGGGTTATCAACAAGATCACTTTTCAATGCATGTTTTTTATTTCTGGATTGGGGGATATTTTAGACAAATTGTTGGGATCTAATGTTTTCTCTTAAGTTGGATCTTCATATTAGGTACTACAAGAGTAGGATGAAGCTTGATGATGAGTATAAAACTACCTTCAAGACGAAAGAATGGTTGTATAAATGAAAAGTAATGTCATTTGGCTTGTGCAATGCACCATGCATATTTATGCACTTGATGAAAGTTTTGAAACCAATTACAAGAAAGTTTGTGGTTGTTTATTTTGTTGACATACTTATCTTTAGTAAGTCTATAATTGAGCACTTGGAACATCTTAGGGCTGTTCTTGAGGTATTGAGTCAAAATAAGCTATTTTTGAACCGTAAGTGTTGAATGCCAATATTATTTACAAATTTCTAGGAGATTTTCTTTCTATTGTAGTTTTATTTTTCAAACAAAGAGAAGGATTTGTAGGATCCAAAATCTACTCCTTTTGATTTGTTTTTGAAGAAAATATTGAGAGATGGTGGAGAGAAACTGAATTCTTGTTTTATTTTCTCTGATTAATTTAAATGTATATACAACACTATAAATAGGACTAAAAGATAGACAAATTCTCACTAATTTAGGAATAGTATAGTTGGTATCAACAACTAAATTCCAGCTTGTTCTACACTAATTCATAACTTGTACAACATTATTACAGCTTAATATTCTCAGAAAGTCTACACTCCCCCTCAAGTTGGGTAATAGATATTAATCATTCCAACTTACAACTCAGTTCTTCGAAGATTGTTTTAGGTAATGCTTTGCTAAGGATATATGCAATTTGATGATGAGTAAATGTATATAGTAGGTCACATGTTTGGTTCGGTCATGATGAACTGGGTTTTTTGCAATTCTTATTGCAGCTTGATTATCACAATGCATGCTGATAGGTTCAGGAGTTGTGAAGTCGAGTTCATTGAGTAGTCTTCTTAATCACATTCCTTCACAAATCCCATGGGTCATAGCTCTAAATTTAGCTTTTGCACTACTTCGAGCAACTACTGATTGTTTCTTACTTCGTCAAGTTACAAGATTTCTCCATACGAATGTATAATACCCAGTGGTAGATCTGCGATCTACTATAGAGCCTGCCTAGTCAACATCTGCAAAGACTTCAATTTTTCTAGTGAGATTCTTACTGTAGTATAATGTTTTTCCTAGTGTCATCTTGAGATACCTGAGTATACGATAGACTGCCTCCATGTGTTCTTTAGTGGGACTGTTCATAAATTGACTTACAACACTTACTAAAAAACAAATATCTGGTCTAGTGTGGGATAGGTAAATGAGTTTTTCTACCAATCTTTGATAACGACCTTTGTCCATAGGTGTACTATTTTCTTTGATTTTAAGTTTTACGTAGAGTCTATTGGAGTTTCTGTCGCTTTACACCCATCATTCCAATTTCCTTGAGAAGATAAAGTACATATTTCTTTTGAGATATAGATATGCTCCTTTTTGTTCTTGCTACTTCCATTCCTACGAAATATTTGAGATTGGTTAGATCTTTGATCTCAAATTCCTTGGCTAGGAATTCTTTGAGTTTATTAATCTCAATTATAGAATTACTTGTTTGAACAATATCATCCACGTACATAATTAGGATAACTATTTTGTCATTGGAGAAGTGTTTGACGAATAGTGTGTGATCTGATTGGCATTGATTGTACCCATATCTCTTCAGAACTTTAGAGAACCTATCAAATCAGGCATATGGAGACTGTTTCAATCCATATAAGGATTTCTTAAGTTTGTAAACTTTATTGGTTGGAACAGGAGATTCAATTCCAGTAGGAATGTCCATGTAGACTTCTTCTTCGAGATCACCATTAAGGAATGCATTATTGACATCTAATTGGTAGAGAGGCCATTCCAAGTTAGATGCTAGGGAGAGAAGAACACGAAAAGTGTTGAGCTTTGCTACAGGTGCAAAAGTCTCCTGATAGTCAATCCCATATGTCTGAGTGAATCCCCTAGCCACAAGGCGAGCTTTGAATCTTTCTACACTATCATATGCTTTGTGTTTGATTGTAAAGATCCATTTACACCCAATAGTTTGTTTTCCCGGTGGTAGTTCTGTGATCTCCCAAGTCTTGTTTTTCTCTAAGGTATTGAGTTCTTCAAGAATCGCTGTCTTCCATTCAGGTACCGGAAAGACTTCATGAACGGAATTTGGAACCTGTATCTGATCAAGGTTGCTGATAAATGCCTTATAACCTGGTGAGAGATTTATATAGGAAACAAAGTTATAGATGGGGTGGTTTGTGCAAGATCTTACACCTTTCCTTCTAGCAATTAGCAAATTCAAATCATTATGAGGTAACTCAATAATAGGAGGTTCAGTGATGTTACATTGTGAGTTGTCGAAGTGACCTGTACTCGGGTTGGACTCTTGGACTAGCTCAAGTAGGCTTGGTACTCCGTTCCCTCTTGAGTTTTTCTCTTCCTAGAGTAGACAAAAAGATCATTTTTTGGGACATGGAAGTTTGGATTTGTTGGTAGAGGTGTCGAGGGTTCGTTGGGTTATTAGGAGCATTTGTTTAAGATATTGATTCACTTTCTGGAATTTGTGGGATATGATTTGAGATAGAATTTATGAGAGACTAAGTGGTAATGCTATTCCAAAGCTGGTATTCATTGCTTAGGTTCTCTCCCTGAATAACAGGTTTGGAATAGTATGGATTTTGTTCAAAGAATGTGACATACATTGTATTGTAAAATCGCCTTGTGGTAGGAGAGAAGCATTTGTAACCTTTTTGGTTTGATGAATATCCTAGGAATATGCATTTGATAGCTCTGGGATCAAATTTATCTCTATGATGTACATGGATATAAGCAGAACATTTGAATATTTTAAAAGGAATATTGGACACGATTCTCGTGTGTGGGTATGACTCAAGAAGAGTACTGATAGGTGTTTTGAAACTTAGGACACGAGAGGGCATCTTATTGATAAGATAGGTAGCTGTAAGGACAACTTTCTCCAGTAATGTTTAGGGACATGAGTTGTGAACATGAGAGATTTAGCTACCTTCAAAATATGCCTATTTTTTATTTCAACCACCCCGTTTTGTTTAGGTGTGTCAACACAGGAGCTTAGATGGATAATCCCATGATTTGACAGATAATCACTGAGAATTGATGCGAAGTATTCCCTAGTATTGTCAGTTTTCAATACTTGGATCTTTGCTTGAAATTGAGTTTGAATCATGGTATTGAAAATTTTAAATATCTGAAATGCTTCAGATTTTTCTTTCATAAGAAATAACTAAGTTGTTCGAGTATGATCATCTACAATTAACCATCGTGTCCCTGTTATGTTTTTGATTTGAGAAGGTCTCCAAATATCAGAGTGAATTAGAGAGAAAGGATGTGAATTTTTATGTGGAAGAGTAGGATATGAATTTCTAACACGTTTTGAGAATTGACATATTTAAGATCCTTTGAATTTTTATTTCTGAATAATGAAGGGAAAAGTTTTTCCAAGTATATGAAATTAGGATGATCGAGACTATAGTGTTTCAACATGATTTCACCATTGTTATTGGAATTAAAATTTAATAAAGCTTTATTTTGATACTGAACCTCAGACACAGGTTGGAGGATTTGTCTTTCTAGAGGGTCTTCACTGTTGAAAAGATAGTCCTAAGTACTCTTTAGCACTGCCAATCGTTTTCCCCAAGTCTTGAAATTCACATAAATTATGAACAAATTTTGCCACAATTTTTATCACGTGTGAGTTTAGTAATTGATAGGAGATTACAATCAAGGGTTGAAACAAGGACATAATTGAGAATAAAAAAATTTGAAATTTTTGCTGAACCGATCCCTGTTACTTTGGATATTGATCCATCAACAATTTTGACAGTGTGTCCTTCTTGGAAAGTTTTAAGATTAACAAGAAGAGACGCATCACCCGTTATGTGATCTGAAGCACTTGAATCTGTAATCCATTGTCTCTTAACCTGTTTCACACTAAAGGCATTGGTGGTGTTACCTGATTGAGCGACAGTGGCAGATTGGGACTATTGAAGATAATTATACCTATTTAATTTATGACTGGTGATGGGCAAAATATTATTTTCGGTGGAACCTCCATTGTAATCGGTCATGATAGGTTTTCCTATGGCCATTAATGCTCGGACTGTCGTAAAACTGATGTTATTTCAATCTGTGGACAGATTAGGCCTATTGGGTTGAAACTGGGCAGATTGGGCCTATTGGGTTGAAACTGGTCAGATTGGGCTGATTTGGTTATTGGGCTAGGCTGGGTTGGACCGGGTTGAAATTGTTACTAAGTCTCGATGTTGAAACAGAATGCAGAGATGAACTAGATGACGACCACGATGAACCAGATGGCTAATGGTACTCGAGTTTCGCGAGATTTGATGACTGATTTGGTAGTTACGAGATGAATGATGATGAACGATGACGCCGGAGAATAGCGCTTGAGCAATTGGATTTCAGAAAATCTTCCACGGATAGAATTGGTGAGAAAAAAAAATTGGATTTCAAAAATGTTCTGATACTATGAAAAAAATATTGAGAGATGATGGAGAGAAACTGAATTTTTGTTTTATTTTCTTTTATTAATTCAAATGTATATACAACACTATAAATAGGACTAAAAGGTAGACAATTTCCTACTAATTTAGGAATAATACAGTTGGTATCAACAACTAAATTCCAACTTGTTGTACACTAATTCACACCCTGTACAACACTATTACAGCCTAATATTCTCAGAAAGTATACAGTTTTAATATTATGTTTAAATCCCTGATTTTACTGGATTACTTTTACATTTAATTTGTTGTCAATCATTGATTCGTTTATAAGAGAATTTTGATGTCAAGAAGTAAGGTCTATATCGGAGTGTTTTCTTTGGGGTCTCTGGTTTTATAGATTTTGTTTTGTTGATTGCTTTCCCCTACCCACTGTATTGCAATTTTTGACTTTTGAACATTTTGTCTCTATTAAAAAATTAGTTTTGTGAGAAGTAGGCATGTGATTTACCAACAGAGAAAGAGAAGTGAATGAAATTAATTGGATAGGAGATGCGGTGCCCTACTTAACATGTTTTTCTATAAAGATCATTTTTCAAAAATCTTTCATTATCATTTTGATCAAATTTTTTATCTTGATATGTTACTTGTACTAATCAGACTAAGTAGGTTGATAGTAGCTTGAGGAAGTGCATTTACACAAACAGAGAATTATGAGAGACTGCAAAATTTTGTTATGGCACTTATAAAGAACAAAAAGGCAGGGATATGGATGAAAACATCCTGATATTTAGTGAAGGTATCGATATGAAAATGTTGTTTTCAAAATATCTTCTATAACATCAGGAAATTTCTCGATATTCCATGAAACATCGAAAAATGTTGAAATTTCTTGATATTTCCGTAAGTTGTATTTTAATTTTTAAAATTTTAATGCAAATTTTGAAAATATGGGAAATATCGATATGGATATATAGGGAATTATCCGTTTAAAATTTTTAGTTTTGTTCAATTAAAGATACATAGCTTATTATTTGTATTATACATAAGTCAATATTTATGTAAAGGCTTTTAGTAATAACATTATACATGTTAAGTAACAACATTCAGAAAAGCATACTGGACTTGACTCCACGTAAGACACAAGTTTAATTCGAAAAACAGCTTTCTATGGAAAGTCTCAAAACATTTGTCAGCATAAGGTAATTACTGCATCTGAAGGCTTTAAAGCTCCAACTAGATTTTATATGTAGTAATGAAAGAATTGTGAAATCGTGAACTTAAGTCTGGGACATGAAAATAAAATAACAAAGTAGGATGCGTTTACCAAATTGTTTTTAGAAGTCTTAACCTGCTGCCGATTCATTTCTAAACAACTTTGCATAAACAACAGTCCTTTATGTTCATATGTAGGCCAGCAGTTTGAGTTGTGAGATACCATATGAAAACTAATTATTTGTTGTCATTCTGTCCATTTCAGTGCCCATCACTCTTATCTCTCTAGGTTTCTCAAGCTATCTTTCTAATTCGCTTTCCTTTATTTTTCAGCGTTCTAGTGGCAGTTCTTCCCTTGTCAGCTCTGAAACAGGGACCCTGGTATGTGTGTGCATATAAACCTCTTATTACAGTCTGTTGCATTTTAAGATCATGTATCTTGGCTTTAAATGGGGGTTGCCATATTTTCCTTTCTTTGTGATCGAATTTCCTAGGGGATCACATGAATAGAAAACAGTGATCAAGCCACCATGGCGGCAAATATCTTAAAAAGTGTTGGATATTTAAATCAAATTGACTAGATTTTGAAAATTTAGGTACCAAATGAATTGAATGGAAATTTTATGGACCAAACTCAATAATGGGGTAAAGTTAAAGGAGTTATCCTATGTTACACAGATCGATTAATATGTTTTCACCTCTGCAGTTCGTTTTTTTCACTGGTGGAATTGTCTTCTTGACACTTATTGTGAATGGCTCAACGACACAATTTCTTTTACACCTTCTAGATATGGATAAACTATCATCAGCAAAGGTGAGGATCCCTGACGTGTTTGTAATCTTTCATGTGACATCCATCTTTACTTTTATTTGGAATGCTCAGTTTATAGTACTAGGCTCTGAGTGTAGTCTATCACATAATTGTCTGTAGATTGAACAGAAGGTATACTAATTTTCAATCTAAGAATGTTTTTCTGCTGGACTTTTTCAAATTAAATCTTGTGACTTATAAATAGTATAGTAGAAGGTTATAGTTGTATCGCACCATGTTACATTTGGAGTCAAACTCTCAAATCCGATTTAATTGCTTACTGGAATTTCTGGCGATAAGATACAAGTTTAGAGTCATTACTGTTGTAAGTTGGTGTTGAAAAATGCCAATGGCAACGGCCAAAGCCTAAAAGCCTTCCTAAAGAAAACAAGCTCTCTTAAAGTTGTATTATTCTTATTTCCTTCTTCTCTACATTATTGATATAGAACATATATTTATACAATTGTTATGACTAATATACTGTTTTAATGTATTAATATACAGCTGGAATATACTAATACAAAGCTGAAAATAAAGTTGGAAGTCACCCTAAAAATTAGGAAACTACCTCTTGAAAATCAGGGATTGATTCCAATCTGAAAATCAGGAAACTACATCCTGCAAATCAGGGGCTGTTTTCAAATGTATTTACAGTAATATAAATAGGACTAAGAGTTAGATTAATACACCATTATTATAGTCTGTACACAACTACGATTACAACCTGTACACAACTACTATTATCAAAAATTCTACAATTCTACGATTTAGACTCATGATAATACTTCAAGACTTTAAACTTATCCAAAAATATAAATCTTACCCAATACATAACAATTATTTCGATTGTCTATCTTGCTTTACTGTGTATGTTTTGGATGATAGAGGCGCATACTGGAATTCACTAAGTATGAGATGTTGAACAAAGCATTAGAAGCCTTTGGCGAACTTGGAGATGATGAGGAACTTGGTCCTGCTGACTGGCCCACGGTAAAAAGATATATTGCAACCCTAAGAAACGTTGAAGGGGAAGCTGTACATCCTCATGGTGCATCAGAAATTGATAATACTCTGGACCCAACCAATTTGAAGGATATTCGCATACGGCTTCTGAATGGTAGAGTTCCTGTTTTGTTTACTTTGGGTCCCACTCATTTATTATCATTGATGACAAGTTGCCTATTTTTTGTGTTGTTTTGATATTTCTACTTTACAGCCCAAGCAGCCATACATTCTATGTGGTGTGAAAAGTAATCCATGTGCATGGATGACTACAATAGTAGTTATAAAAATAATGACATGGTGGCTAATTTGTATGAAAATGATCTAGATTGGCATGTTGCTAAATATTGGATTTATGACAACATTCACATTTTATTTATCAAATAATGGATGTATTGTTCACACATACTTATCTCTATTTCCTTGATATTTTGTAGACAAGATACTGATTCTACAAACATTGATACAAAAAATATGGTAAACCATGAGACTTACGGTTGGGGAAGGTTGTCTTCCTTAAGGTGGGCAGGACATGCAAAAAAATAGTCATCAACTTAATTAGGGTTTCATTTAATTTTAGGGATATATTTTGATGGGTTAGGGTTAAGATTTTAGGATTATAGTTTGGTTTTATGATTTAGGGTTTCAAAATTTATGAGTTATCATATATGGATATTTAATGCTCTCATGGTCCGAATGTTCCATAAAAATCTGAGGTCTTGCTTAGCTGACTTAAGAAAATAATTCTCTTCAGGAGTTCAAGCTGCTTACTGGGAGATGCTTGATGAGGGAAGGATTTCACAATCAACGGCAAACTTGCTGATGCAATCGGTGGATGAAGCTCTAGACTTGGTTTCACATGAGCCTTTATCTGACTGGAATGGTTTAAAAGCTCATGTTCATTTTCCAACGTATTATAAGTTCTTGCAGTCGAGCATTTTCCCACGAAAATTGGGGACATATTTTACTGTGGAGAGGTTAGAATCTGCATGTTACATTTGTGCTGCCTTTCTTCGTGCTCACAGAATTGCAAGGCAACAGCTTCATGAATTTATAGGTAATACCTCATTTAGTTCTGCTAGTGATTCAAATTAGAGACATGATATAAGAAAGGAATCTACATGTAGGATTTTATTTTAGTTGTCTTATGTTTATTTATTTATTTTTTTGTAATTTAATATTTAGATGGCTTAGGTTTTTAGCTCATAAGAGTTTAATGCTCAAAAATAGATTTCTTCATATGTTTAAAACATTTAACGAATGGGTTAACCCTTATTTAAAATCTAAAACAGAGTATAATATAAAACTTTGCGTAAAACGTAGTAAATATAAGTTCTTTGGGTATAAAACAACATAAAAAGAACTTTTGAAATTTAGTTTTACAGAAACATATTCCCAAATATAACATTTTGTTATTTAGTAAACTAAATGGTACATAAAATTGCATATATATATATATATTTATATATTCTCACTTTAAAACCTTCATAAAAATGTGAGAATTACTTACCATTTTTTTCAATAATCATATTTATTTAATACTTCAAATGATACCAAGCGTAAATAAAATGCTTTGTTACCCACTTGTTTTACACCCCCCCCCCCCATCCGAAAAAAAATGGGTCATCTCGATTATATTCTCACTCGTTTCCACAATCCAAAAACGTGAAACTCCAGAATACCTCTAATATTAATACTTAAGTCTTAAAACTAATGATCGTGCCAATATACCAATACGACACTCGGTCTAGTCGGGCCTTATAACACTCTACAAGTGATCCTCAGCTCTGTCGTATGACCACGACCCACAAAATCATCAACATCAATATCACAAGTGCTCTGGATCACTTAAGACAATAAGTATCCAAATTCCAATCCAATTATATATTTATATATTGATGTAGATCCTTTAGACGAACAACCTAGGAACTCACGAATTTAAAGGAATAGAAACGATTGATTTGTTAAGAACGTGTTGTAGACGATCAAATTATAACCCTAACGAAACAAAGCCTTAAAACTCAAACCTTGAGACGCCAGAAAGGATGATTACTCTTTTTGATAAATCGAATAAAGAACACAAGAAGACAAATCAAAAACTTTATGAAATATACTTTTCACTAATAATATTCGTTCTTGCCTTCAAATTACATAGTTTTTCTTCTTTATAAGTAAAAAAACCCTTAACGAAATAGGCCTAATGGACTTATTTAGTTGTGGATTGGGCTAATCCAATCTTAAAAAATAAAAGACTAAAAGACTTCAAATAAAAAGCTCACAATTCACTGAAACAAAAATTGCTAAACACAAGAAGCCTATAATTAACTAAAACTAAAAATGATAAACATAAAAAGACCCACAATTAATTAAAACAAAAATTACTTCCTAAAGTAACCCTTGCATCTAACTTGATCTTCCAAATCTATCCCTAGTCATCGAACTGCAAATTCTTTGTAAAAGATCTTGTCAATATTTAGAAATATCAACTTCATCAGTACTTGGGAACATTAACTTGATTAGCACCTCGATTTCTATTATATATTCTCCCCATTCATACAATTCAACATAATGATGCATGCAACATAAATAAAAAAACCATGTATTAAAATCAACATTTCATCATTTCATGCTTTATAAGCCATATCTAAACATACATATATAAATAATAATAACAATATCCATGGCATCAATTTATTTCATCAACAAATGCATGATATATTTAAATCACAATGCTTGCAATTTAGAAAAGGGAAAATTTCCTAAATGTGGGATAGGCTGCTTGTACACCAAATCCCCATGCCATGATTCCTACCTATGAAAAATGTCGAACCTTCTAAGATGAAGCAACTAGTTAAACTCTTTCCATCTTGTAGATACAAGAAAAATCATTGAAATCCTAAGAGAGTACCCTACAATGTCAATGGTAGCTAAGATTGGTCGTTTCTCAATAAAAAGGACATCGAACAACTTCCTAACACAGCTCATATTTCACGCAAATAGGTTCAAAACTATTTAAAAACATTTCTGAAGTACTAAATTCACCCTTTGCTTTGGTGTAAAAGTCCTTGAAAATTCCCAAAAAACCAACTTCATTCAAACATATACAACTTTCAGTGGAAATGTCTAATTTACAATCCGTAAAAAACACAAGTTGACATGTCCCTCCGATATTAACAAAACAGTTTTAAAAACACAAAATATGAAATCATTATAACACAAGACATATAGTTTAAAATACTTGCAACCCTACCCTCAGAAAATTAGGTACAACTCTTAATATAATTGACCAAATCCAATTGTATGAAAGATAAGAAAACTAGACGCTTGAACCTTTAAAACAAGATATCACACACTTAATTCTCATTTGAAAAAAAAAAGAAATACCATTTTCTCAAGCTAAAACTTTCAACATTTCCGGAATACATCCATAAATTCTTCAGCCCACAAAGGATGGTTCTGCTACTTGAATCTTTCACAAAAACGCAGCACCAAGAAGCAAGAACACATGCATGCAAAAACTGATTTTTCAGAAACAATTTCAACACACATTTCACTCCATTGCAGCTGATCCATAGGAGTTTACGTGGGTGGAGGGAGGGAAAAAAATCAGTTACCAACTTAGGAAATAAATACTTGCTCCTTACAATTTTAGTCATGTTTGGTTGGTAGGAATGGGAATGGGAATGAGAATGAGAATGAGAATAGAATTGATTCTTTATAATTTTATGTTTAGTTGTGCTATAAATTGGGAATGTAATGGCATCAATACCTAAAAGAAAGGGAATAATAATTCCATCCTCCCTCTCTTAGGAATCATGATTCCATTTCATGCTAATTTTTTGTTCCAATTTCACTATAACCCACAAATATAACTCTAAACCCTAAATCTTATACCCTACACCCTATACCCTATACCCTATACCCAAAACCCTTACCCTCTAATCCCTAACCTATATATCCCAAATCTTATACCTCTAAACTCTAAATTCTAAACCCTAAACCATTTTTAGAAAAATAATAATTTTAATAATATATTTTATTTTTAAGTAATAATTATTTAAAAAAATAATGATTTCAATAATGTATTTTGTTTGATGAAAAAATAAAAATTAAATAACATTATTTAAACTTTACTGAATATAAGGGTATTAAGGTAATATACAGTATTTTTCATCCATTCTAGTTGTAAACCAAACACTGCGATACTGTTTTCTTCTTTGATTCTAGTGATCAAACCAAATAATATATTAGTAATATTGTTTTCTTTCCATTGAATTCGATTACCATTCCCATTCCCATTCACAATCTATTATGTGAACCATACGTCACCTAAACCCTAAATCCTATACCTCAAACCCCAAACCCAAACCCCAAAACCTTAAACTTCAAACCTCAAACCCCAAAATCATAAATCTTAAACCCTATTTAGAAAAATAATAATTTTAATAATATATTTTATTTTTAAGTAATAATTATTTAGAAAAATAATGATTTTAATAATGTATTTTATCTAACGAAAAAATAATAATTAAATAACATTATTTACTTTATTGAATATCGGGATATTAAGGTAATATATAATATTTTTCATTACATTTTAGTCATAAATCAAACACTATAATGTTGATTCCTTATTTGATTTCAGTGATCAACCAAATAATGTAATAGTAATACTGTTTTCTTTCCATTTAATTTCATTCCCATTCTCATTCCTTTTCTATTATGTGAACCAAACATTACCTTAGAGTTAAGGTAATATACACTGTTGTCTTGCTAATTACTAGAAGGGAAACAAGTATCTAATGTTAAGAACATCAATATTCACCTCATTGTTCTTGTAACTTTAATAAAGGTATTCTAACCTATCTGCCTTACAGCACATATCTCTACCAAGAGATGAGAACACTAATTATAAGAACATGGAAATTTATAGAAACAATGTAACTTAACCTATCTGCCTTAAACGCTGCTTGAAAGCAGAACTCTTAGAAACAGACTTACTTTTGTATTATTATCCTTGATGATATCATATTCTTTTCGAGCCTACTAACTGAAGGATACTTAGAGAAAGAAAAGCACATGATAGCAATTTGGCTTTACTATTTTTATTTTAACTTATTATTTCATTGATGGAACTGTGAATTTGTTGTGGCTCATCATGGTAGTATTTACTCAGCTTTTTAGAATGCATTTTCCCTTGACATTTAGAATTCAAAGAATATAGCAATTGAGATTCAGTTTGTATTTATTGTCAATTTTTATTTTCTTTAAAATATTCAATTTATTACACATTTCATACTTGCACTTATTATTCCTGCTCTTTAGATTTCTGCTCCCCTTATGAAAAAATATCTACCAATCAATAAGTTGTTTTTTATTTTGTATTTCTTCCTACACTTCTATGTTCTTTTATGCTTTTCTTCTGTGTTAGCAGTACATTATGAACGATTGCTTAAAAAGTAGCTCATTCTATGACATATATGTTTATTCTTTTGCTCGCTTATTCATTTAGGTGAAAGTGATGTTTCCTCAATTATCATTAATGAAAGTGAGGCAGAAGGAGAGGAAGCAAGATCGTTCTTGGAAGATGTTCGCTCAACATTTCCTCAGGTATGCAAGTTCAATTGCATACTTTATGCCTTGTAGTTTGATTTTGTGTAGGATTGATATGCAAGGGTAGCATTTAACTTTCAATGCATTGAAAGAATTAGCATCTACTAATTTGGGGCATTAATATCTATTTTTTCCAACCAGCATATAAACTTTCACCAGATACTCTAACATCCAAATAAAGCTTTGTATTTTGCTCTCTACTCAAATGTATGAACATTGAGTTTATTAACCATCAAGATGGTGAATCCTATGTCATCCTTAATATCTCTTAAGCATATACATAAACAGCTGCTCTGTGGATCTCTATCTTTGCATTTTGAGATTTCATCTTCTTCAAAACGTGAGAGACATGAAAGCTATAAGGGACTTTGAAAGAAAAATATCTTTGACCTTTGGTTCTTTAAGTTGGAAGGAATCATTGACTAAAAGAAAGGAGAAGAAAGGCTTGAGGGAGGTGTGTTGGAATTGTGTTTTTAAGGAATGTCTTCGACTTCCTCTTAAGGTAATCACTCGACCACTACAAAATTAAAGTGTTCTGGGCCACTCTCTAATGAAGTATATCATAAAGGAAGTATCTCTATCCATTCTACCATTCCACCTAAACTTAACCCTTGTGCTTCATTAAATTCAAAATCACCCTGTAAACAAACCTTTGGTGATTTGTTTGTGCAGATTAAGCATAGGTTTGACCCTTTTTCTTGATTTTTGTCCATTGTTTCCAAAACACAAAGCTTGGCTTGATAAATTCATGCCTAACCCATTTGATAGATATAATGCATGTTTATTTGAATTTTCTATTCCCATGATTATGCATTCACATTTTAAATAGGATGGATGATTGCTTAACCAAGGTTCTTCAAGGACTTCTTTGTTGTCATTGGCTATAGTGTTCATGATTGTGCTTGTCATTCACTATTCCTTATGCATATTCTAGAGTGGATGACATAGTTCTTACTCTTTCGGATTTTTCTTTATGGAACTCGTCAAAGTTGAGTTCTTTTAGAGTTGGGGTGTTTGATGTAGAAACTAATACTCTTTGAGTTTATTAATTTAACATTTTTTTTTATTCTTGAATGTTTAAAGCCAATATATTTATGACCCATTAGTTTTCTATAAGTAATATTTATGTATTATATGGAACTTTTGATTAATATTTGATATGAAATGTTATGGAGTGAGAACGTTGGTTCTTTGTTTATCCCCCAACCTCTTTATCTTCCTTTCCTCTTATGAAACTCGTTTGCTTCCATTTCTAAAACTCTCTACATCACCATGTTGATCGAGACTTTTTGAATTTTCTATTGAAAGATAATGTTTTAGGAAAAATATCGAATGTTGATCAAGAACTACTTTAGTGTAATGAATTTTTTAATAATTATTAATGGGGGATGAAGAGGGTTGTTTTGGGTTTAGGCATGAAGATCTATGCTCAACTTTCCTTTTCAAGTTGGTAGTTGATGAATTTAACAAATTGGTGAAAAAACGAAAGAGATATAACTTTTAACAAATAGTGTCCAGAACTCAAATCGAGTTCCAGCCATAAGGTAACAATCTCATATAATAATTTATTACCTCTTTCTCTTTGCTTCATCTTCCATAATCGAGTTTTTAACTCGAAAGATTTAGAGGAGTCTTCATCCTCGGAATAGAGTCAAATTGTATATATTATTATTTGTATTATTTTGTGTATATTTAGCATTTATTTGCCTTACCTTTATTAGGATATGTATTAGTTTATAAATACTCAATTAGCGTTAATGGAAAATTAAGCTTTTTCATACACTTATTGTAATTTGGTTTCAGAGCAAAACTTGAAAAAAGGGAAAAACATTTCTTGCTGTTTCGAACAAAGAACAGTGTTAACACTAAAATTTTCATATCACCAGCCCTAATGTCACCAACCATCAGCCATTCCTCCCGTTGCCGTCAAGGGTCTTTCACTGTCGCCACCAACCATCAGTCTCGTGCGATTTCAACCACCAATCCCTCAGTCTTACTCGACTTCAGATACCAAGACTCGTGCGACCAGCCACCAATCTCTCAACCTTATACGATAGCCACTACTATCTCACCGTTGATCGCACCAGCCATTGTCAGTAGTATTTGGTTGTCGATGTTGTGTGTTGTCCTTTTTTTGGTAGGTCTATTGTTGGTTGTCCTTTTTTTCTTTACTAGCAGGAAAAATCTGTTTTTTTCCCTCGTCTCATGATAGAAGTTTGATCTGTTTTTCCCTCTCTAATTCTCCAACTTCATTTCAATAGGGGAGTTTATTTTTCCCTGGTCCTAGTTATTCTGTTTTCAATTTTGTCTTACCTAATCTGTTTAGTTTTCGTTTTGGGGATGATCTTATTTTTGCGTTGATCTCATTTATTTGGGCTAATCTATTAGATTTTTTTTTCAAGAATAGGATGATGGATCATCTCCAATTAAGATCATCCCCAAAACGAAATCCTGGCGCATATGATCCCTCATATGATGAATCGGAAGCCAATAATGTGTTAGTTAAATCCTGGTGCATTAACTCGTGATTGATAAGTTGGTTTCTCATTTTGTCGAACGTGGAATAGCAAAAGGTTGAGCCTTACAAAAAGAGGTCTACATATACAAAAACAAAAGGCCGGTCCTTACAAAAATAAGTTGGCTCAAGCCAATTACAAATTAAACATTTCCAGCTTGTGGATGTTGATCTCTCACCTCACGTTCATTTTCATGAAGACTTTGATCTCTTACCTCGGGCTCATTTTCACCTTCTTCAAATCCCTCCTCTTCATCCTTATTTTGGGTTTGAGTAGGTGAATAAGAAGTGATTGGAATGTTCAAAATTTTGTAATTGTATTTGCCAAAACCTCTCTTGCTAGCCTCCTTTTTGAAGGAATCCATGGCCAAGTTGTAGCCAATCTCAAAGCTCAACCATAGCATTGAGGTCGCGCTTCACTTGCTCTTGTTCGTGCACAGACTCTTCATATTTAGCTTTGGCAATATCCAGCTCATGCCCATAAGTTTCAACCTCGGATACAAGCTTGCTCTCCATTTCCTTAGCCACTTCAAATTGCCTCGCGTTTGAGTTTATCTCGCTTATGGTACGAGATAGTTTCTCCTCCTTGTCAATGACCTTGTGTTCTCACTTTTTGGCTTTGGCATGTAAGAAGACATTCTTGGCTTAATTTGAGACATGGCTCTCTTTTTGAACCTCAAGATCATTCTTCCGCTTGAAAGGAGCATTGGAGAATAAGATATTTAATATTTAGTTTCCTACACTAATAAGAGTCATGAGTCATATTAGATTTCATGGTAGTAATTGTTGGCAGTAAAAGTAAACAATCTCGTGATCATTGTGTTTCATTTTATTCCCTTAATTTATTTAATAATATTATTGAACCTGTTGCAGTGCTTACACAGTATTTCAATAAAAGTAAACTCTTCGAGATCACATTTGGAAGTTGCAGGTGGTTCTCTGAATTAGAATAGGTGTTCTCCTCTAGTCACGTGTTTCAAAGTAACAGGTTAACTTGCATTCTACTTGTATGATCACTCGTTTTAATGAAAGTGTATTTGTAACTTTTCAGGTTTTGCGTGTTATAAAAACAAGACAAGCAACCTATTCAGTGCTGAAACATTTAATAGATTATGTTGAAAACCTGGAGAAGGTTGGCCTACTGGAAAAGAAAGAGATGCTTCATCTTCATGACTCTGTCCAGGTAACTCTCTGCGATATATTTACTATAAATTCTTATTGTTTGCTAGGCATACTTCCATAAATCATACTAAATTTTACCTATATGCAGACAGACCTAAAAAAGCTTCTGAGAAATCCTCCTCTAGTGAAGCTTTCAAAAATTCGTGATTTTATTACCCTCCATCCTTTGGTTGGGGCTCTTCCTTCTTCTGTTCGTGAACCACTTGAAGGTTCTACGAAAGAAATTATGAAAGTACGAGGTGTGACTCTTTACAAGGAGGCCTCCAAGCCTAATGGAATATGGCTTATTTCCAGTGGGATAGTAAAGGTACTTAAAGATATCTTCTGTAAAACTTTTATATTTTGAGCAATTTCACTAACAACAGTTATATTTGGGCAGTGGACGAGTAAGAGTATAAAAGAAAAGCACTCTTTACATCCGACTTTTACTCATGGAAGTACTTTGGGACTATATGAAGTACTAACTGGAAAGCCGTACATCTGTGACATGATAACAGATTCTGTGGTTCTTTGTTTCTTTGTAGAAACTGAAAAAATACATTCAATCCTACAATCTAACCCCTCAGTGGAAGACTTCCTATGGCAGGTAAAGCCTGTTATAACCTAGATCACATGATTGATTAAAATGACAGATATTGATTAAAGGTGCTTTGGTTTGCATTACTGGTATTATACTTGTAAAAGATTAAAGGTGTTTGGTACTCGTATGAATTTTGCAGGAGAGTGCTATTATACTTGTAAAACTCTTTCTTCCGCAAATATTTGATAAACTGGCAATGCAAGATTTAAGGTCTCTTCTTGTTGAGAGGTCAATAATGAGAATATGCATAAGGGGGGAGACTATAGAAATTCCTCACTACTCCATTGGATTTTTATTAGAAGGATTTGTCAAAACCCAAGGAATACAAGAACTGATAAAATCACCCGCAGCTCTTTTGCCTTCGAAGGAGTACCAAAGTTTACAAACAGTGGAAGTTACAGGTAAATGAAGCTCACATCTCATTATATTTTTTTATGCCTGTTCTCAATTTCACAAGCCTTGTCATGCTTTCCATATGACTAACGACGCATGGATGGCTGTTTCTTCTGACTGGGCTTTATGCACCTATTACATTTACTTTATTTTTTGTTTAGACTGTCATGTTGGTGATACCTAATTGAAGTTTTAGCTAATATAAATTTCACATTAGGTCGGTCTGTTTAAAGAACTAGATATAAAAATGATGCAGTTTAGGTTAAGAATTTAGTCCTTTGAAAAAAGTGAGAAAGGGGAACATTCAAATACTGATTTTCTTGCTAGAGTTCAGACAGAATTAGAAGGTGAATGCTGTTGTAATGACATGCCTATGAGAAAAATTTGAAAATGACAGTTTGTACACGATTCGATCATACTACAAGACGTTCTTGTTTGAGATGGCTGACAGGTGTTAATTATTAGTGGTAAACAGGTTTCTGTTGCCATCCATCATGGCTTGAGGGTTGACACTTATAATTAAAAAGGTATGTATGTGAAGAAAATATTGAGAGATGATGGAGAGAAACTGAATTTTAGTTTTACTTTCTCTGATTAATTCAAATGTATATACAGTACTATAAATAGGACTAAAAGGTAGACAAATTTATACTAATTTAGGAATAATACAACTGGTATCAACAACTAAATTCCAGCTTGTTTTACACTAATTCACAGCCTGTACAACACTATTACAGCCTAATATTCTCAGAAAATCTACAATATATTTTAAGTTATATCTAACGGCTCTTGAAGTATTAACACATGTGGGAGCTCATCTGATTTGTTTTTTCCGATAAACAGAAACTAGTTTCAAACTGATGCTGCTGCAATATTTTCTGATCATTATGGAATAAAGTTATCTAAGTTCTTACATAGACTCAAAAACTTTTGTGTGGGCCACATGCATATTTTTACCAAACTTGAAGAGCGGCTTCTATAAATATACGAAGTGTTAAAACTAGAGATATTTTAGTTATTTTACATGATCAATTATATATTTATATATGGTGATGCGGATCCTTTAGGCGAACAACCTAGAAATATTCAAAGGAATATAATCGATTGATTTGTTAAGAACGTGTTGAAGATGATCAGATTAAAACTCTAAGGAAACAAAGTCCTTAGAACCCAAACTCTAAGATGCCATAAAGGATGATCACTTCCTTTGATAAGTCGGATTCAGGTATTCAATAAAGAACACTAGAAGGCAAAGCAAGAAGCTTTCTGAAATTTTCTTTTCATTAATGAATATTCGTCTTACCTCCAAATTACATAACTCTTCTTATTAATAAGCAAGAAACCTTAAAAAAAAACCCTAGATGGAATGGGCCTAATGGGCCTATTATTTAGTTATAGATTGGGCCTAATCCAACCTGAAAAAAAATAAAATACTAAAATACTTAAAATAAAAAGCCCACAATTAACTAAAACAAAAATTGTTAAACATAAAAGCTCATAATTAGCTAAAACAAAAATATTACTTCCTAAATCAATCTTTGCTCCCAATTTGTTCTTATAAATCTATCTCTTGCATGAAAAGGTAATAGACCATCCTTGGTGAAGCTTTAGAATCTTTGAATTTAGTTTTTTCATCCTTTTAGTCTTTGTCCTAGTCATTGGACCGCTAATTCTTTGCAAAAGATCTTGAGAATATTTGGAAACATCAACTAGATCAGCACCTTGATTTCCATTATATCCCCTTCTTCGAAAAGATTCGTCCTCGAATCACCTACATCAAACAAATATAAATTAGCTATATTAAAAATTGCACTAACATTACCATATTCACTTGGAAAATCTATCTCCATTATTTCCCCTTCTGCAATTTTGATTTCCATTGTGTGGGAAACCTCTCCTTACGCATGTGCACCCAAACCCAATCTCTAGGTTAGAAAACCTTCAAACGCCCCTTATTGTCTTGCTTAGCATATTGCTCATTCTTCCTTTCAATGTTTTCCCAAACTCTAGCATGTAAATCCTTTACAAAATCTACCTTTTTCTTACCATCAAGATTAGCATGCTCATTAGTAGGCAAATGTAAAATATCAATAGGTGTTAAAGGATTAAAGCCATAAACAACTTCAAAAGGAGAAAATGAAGAAGTAGAATGAGCAGTTCTATTATATGCAAACTCAATGTGTGGCAAACACTTCTCCCACTGTCTTATATTCTTTTGAATGATAGCACGCAGCAAAGTAGTGGGTGTTCTATTAATTGGGTTCAAGGAAAGACAATAACAATTAAATATTCATAGATTAACATAATACACAATTTAACTGACCCAAATCATAAATATCTCATTGTAGATATAGACACTTACTTTGAACAACCTCAGCTCTTTCAAATGTTCATACTGCAAAGACCTTATCTTCTTAATCTATCAAAGAGAACTCTAGCCCACACTTCATCTTTGTTGAGGATCCAAACCTTTGTCCATAACACATTCAAGCATTGGAGTTGTTGAAACTAACTCTCAACTTTTTAAGGGTTAACAGACCAGCATTTTCCTTGCCCTTATAGTTAATTCCTCTGCATGATGATCACCCATGGGAGATTAAATACTAACCAGATGTGCCAAAGAGGATGATAACCTTTGTTCTCTCTGTTCAATTATGTAACGTGTGGAAAAAAAAGTGCATATTAATTTGTCCATAGAATGCTAAATCAAAATCCATTTTTTATTTATGTTTTGGCTGTAATTATATCCCATTTAATAATTGAAATGGCAAGCTGTTGGTAATGCTAAAAGGGAGGAAAAATTTGTGATTGGAATTATGGCAATATTTTGCATTAGGACACAAGAAAAGGATAATAACTCTTAATGAATGAAGAACATGACTCTCTTTTGTGAATTTTAATTTACTCTGGAGTTTTTCTATCGTATTTCTTTATGATACTTATTTTCTTGCAAGGATTGTGGCTCTGCTGCTTTTGAGGGTCACGTTCTACATTATATGAAGATTTTACTCTATTGTTGTGTTTATTCTTCGTACTATTAATTTATTAATAAATTTCTTTTATTACCCATCGTAATTTCTTGTGTGCAGGGGGAAAAAGACTCAGAAAGATTTAAAAGTAGTACTACAATTGGCATTTGTTGTTATCTATTTTTATCTAAAATAATGTATTTTTTGGCTTATTTATTATAACAGGCACTAGTAGACCCAGTTTTTCTCATCAAGGATCCTATTATCTTGTTGAAACAAGAGCTAGAGTCATCATTTTTGACATTGCAGCATTTGAAACTGACAGTAAACTTAAAAGAAGGCCATCATCATTCTTATTACATCCTGTAGATCATCCCCATAAATCCCTTGGCCGAGAACATGGTGGCTTGATGAGTTGGCCTGAACACTTCTTCAAAGGAGGACAACAAACGCAAAACCCTGAATGGATTGATCAACATGCTGACAGCTTGTCAGCGAGGGCTATGCAGATGAGCATTTATGGAAGCATGGTATGTTCTGTATAATTATCGATATTTGGAGGGGGGCACTACTCTCAATTTAAACATAATTATGTATTTGTGAGCTTGCAGTTCTATTTTGCACCATGAACCATTTCGTTTTTCAATTTGCAACAGGTGGACATGGGTAGGCGCACTCGAAGTTTTCCACAAAATGGAGCAATTAGGCCATCCCATAGCGAATCATTTCCGACATTCAGATCACAATACAATCGTCAACTTCTATCTGTCAGATCAGAAGGTGATGCTACTGTAAGGAAGAACTCTGAATCCAAAAAATTCTCCGAACGACTTACTCCCCCACGGCCACAAAAAACTGAGCCTAAAAGGCGCCATTTAGCTGAAAATTCTAGTGATGAATCTGGTGGGGAGGATGAACTGATAGTGAGAGTTGATTCTCCAAGTAGGCTTTCTTTTCAGCAAGCTTCTTAAAAAGCCGTGAATTCACACTTGGTTTGTTATAAGTCTATATCTTATTCCTCTGTAACAATTAGTAGAATAACAAAATGTGATTTATTGTTAGCTTAATTAATGTAATATATAATACCTGGGTAAATTTTTGACCTTTTATTGCCTGCTTCATCCTTGTAATAAAGTCACGGGAAATGGCTACAATCATGTATGGTCTTTGTTGCGCCAACGTCTTCTTATAATGGGCGAAATTTAATGAGAACATAGATTCAAACGTCTCCGGATATTGTTTTAGTCCATGATAACTACTTCCCTTTCCCTTTTTTTAATTTTTTAATTTGTTCTCTATAGGTGAAAGAGTTCAGCTTTTTGGTGTGGAAGCACTAAGAAACACTCAAAAGCTTCAAGCTCTTGATGCAAGGACTACTTTGGTCCAATTACAGAAAACAGAGAAATAGACGAGAGAAAAGTCTAATATTTCATTCATCAAAAGTTGCTTGCAAAATAATGCAATCACTTGCCTTATATTGTTTGTTACACAAATAGCTGTTATAACTAATAATAGAAAATGACAAAGAATCAACAAAACGACAATCAAATGAAATGTAAACAAAATTGAATAGATGGGAAAGAAACTAATGCATATCTAATCATGCTACTGCATCAGTCCCACCTGCTTGAAGAGCATTCGACTCAAATGCTGAGAAGAATGTGGTTGAAGCTTATGGAGGAGACTCATAAATCAGATACATTGAAAGTAGTTGAAATCTGATTGGAAGGAGGTAATTCTAAGACATGCATTGCATTGAACTTGTGAAGGATCTTGAAAGGACCAAGCGTCTTGTCTTGAAGTTTAAAGTAAATGCTAGTTGGTGCCTTCCCTCTATTTAAATGTGCCATTGCCAAATCCCCCACTTGAAACACACTCCACTCCACCTAAGTCAGCTTTGCACTTGTATCTTGCATTGGCCTGTATATGCATCTTAACCCCTTCCACCATATATTATATAGATTATGCAGTAGTAAGGGCCGACTTATTTTTAAAATTAGGCACCTCAACTAAATCACCAGGGAAGGATGGTATCTTAGGGTAAACAATTGCAAAAGTATCTTTTCCTTTATAAGTGTCATCATGCCATGAAATACGGTACGTGAATTTTGAATAGAGAAATATATTTAAAAGAAAATTTCTTAAATAATTATGAAAAATAAATTAAAAACTAATTCTTGTAAAAAAAATAAATCAGGTACCCTTGAAGATTACTTATTTAAAAGACCAAGTTCATTATAAATTTATAAACTTAAATCCAATTAAATACTTTCCTAATAGAAAGCCCGTGTTTTTCGCCTCAATGCCATTGGCTTTCATTAAGTCCAATGAAAATCCTACTTCAATAAATCTACGTGTAAGATATCTAGTATTCCCAACGAAGGAAAGGCCTTTGCATTCCTAATTTTGTAGGGGGTCGGACGACTTTGTTTGCCCCAGTTTGGCGATATGCATTTGAAATGGGTGCCCGAGTTATAATATATATCAAATCAAAGTGGTCTCAACTTGCTTACAAGTAAACTAGTATAGCCAAATAAATAAGGGTTTTAGGTCAAATCTTTGACATATAAATCCTCTATGAAAGATCTTCATGTTTTTATTGCAACTATATCAATGTTGTAGCTGAAAAGTGAGGAAAGAGTGAGGGGCGAGCTACAAGTAGCTTAGTAGGAGTCTACTCCAAAATAATATTATAACAAACAAATATTTATGATGCATGTCACATATAATAAAATTCATGAATAGAAATAATCACTATCATTATCAATATATAATATGGGCAAATTTTTATTCAAAACTCGAGTATACCTGTACTTTCTCGCTTCCAAAATTGGAAGAGTACATTCCAAGTATCCCAATGCATGCTCATATGAGATAAAATATGCTATGCAAATAAAAAATTCATTTACATGATATGCAACCTCTATATGTATTGGTCCACTAAAATACATGGGCACATGCACTGTTAACCTTTGAGACGCATAAGGGTCAGCCTTGACCTTTGTATAGTGATACAACGCAATACATATGGAACATGTATTGGTCAACGTTCTTATCATATGTGCCCTCGTGTGTGGGTGATACTCCACGATGAGGGATCTAACTTTAAGGCCCATGTGCAGTCAACATCTAAGACCAATAGATGGACAAACTTCAAGAATAAATGCAATGTGTACTTTTAGTCTATCAAAAAATAGTCAATTGTAACCAATAGCCTAAGGATACCATACTCTGAAAGACATACATGTATAAAATCTCAAATGTCGTGTAATATTTTTAATACTCATTTTATATCAAAAATTAATATTCATTTATGTGAAGTTTTTGAATTATGTATATATAAAATTATTCATAACAAGTATTTCATTTTAACAACATTTATAACACTTATTCAAAAATGATGACATTCAATTTTTCTTTTTATTCATAATATATGATGCATAATATTTTTTTGAAAAATAATGCATGAAAAAAATGTTAGAGAAGAAACCCTACCTAGAAACCTATCCTGATGCTATTTTTCTAAGCCCGAGCTCTTGGATGTTTTATCCCCAAAACACATTCCGAAATATACTGAAAATCCAAGCAGTTTTATAGATAAAATTTTAGAGAAAGAGGAAAATTTGTAGTGAGAATAAGTAAGCTACCCATGCCTTTTTATAAAATAAACTTTCCCTCATTGACTACTCTAGTCGGTGGCTCATCAAGTTGCTCAGTGATTCCATGGTGATTCCAGGTGAATGTTGATTTTACTTGTTGACCTCTAGTTGGACACTCGCTGGCTGACGAGGCCCCGCGCTATGAGTTGTAGTAAAAAAATACTCATGCTGCTTTTATGGATTTAATGAACTGGGTATTTTGACCTTACTTGGATCAAGTTATCATTGTGTTTATAGAAGATAAATTGATTTATTCAAGGACTTGCAAAGAACATAAACAACATCTCATGATCACCTTAAAAACTCTATAAGAACATCAATTGTAAGCAAAGTTTGAGAAGTGTGACATCGAAGTTAAATTCCTTAGACATGTTATATCTAGAAGAGGAATTGAGGTAGATTCTTACAAGATTGAAGTAGTATTAAATTGGAATCAACCAAGGAATATGATTGAAGTACGAAGTTTCCTTGGACTGGCAAGATACTATTAATGTTTTGTGTAAGACTTCTTGAAGATTATTGCCTTATTGTCAAGACTTGAAAAAAAGTCAAATTCTTGTGAAATAAAGCTTGTGAAAGGGCATTCAAAGAATTGAAAACACGACTTATGATAGCATCAATCCTTACCATGCCAGACTATACAAAACCTTACGTGGTCTTCACAGATGCTTCATCACAAGGCTTTGGGTACGTCTTAATGCAAAATGACCAAGTAGTTACCTATAGATCTGACAACTCAAAGTTCATGAGAGAAACTACCCAACTTATGACTTGGAGATAGCAACATTGGTCTTTGCTTTAAAGATGCGGAGATACTTCCTTTAAGGTGCCAAATTCCAAATCTTCTCAGATCACAAGAATCTCAAATATATTTTTACTCAAAAGGATCTCAATTTGAGACAAAGATGGGAGTCCTCTTAGGTCATTGGTGTGCTCTAAGTTGTTTTCACCTAAAAATCGTATGTCTTAATATTTATATTTATATATTTATTTACACATGATTGCATGCCTGGCCCAATGCAAAAAATTTAATTTGCATAATTTTATTGATTATATATTCACCTTCTCTAGCTAATTAGATCTGTAACTAAAAACGAAACTTTTAGAAACCATTTATAAGCAAGTTTGTGGTTGTTCATTTTGATGACATACTTATCTTTAGTAAGTCTATAATTGAGCACTTGAAACATCTCAGTGTTGTTCTTGAGTTATTGAGACAAAATAAGCTATTTTTGAACCTTAAGTGTTGAATGCCAAAATTATTTGCTAATTTATAGGAGATTTTCTTTCTATTTCAGTTTTATTTTTCAAATAAAAAGATATGGATCTCTAGGATCCAAAATCTCCTTCTGATTTGTTTTAAAGTTTTGTTTAAATCCCTAATGTTATGGGATTACTTTTACCATTAATTTGTTGTCAATTAGTGGCTTAATGTTTCAATGACTGATTTGTTGTCAATCAATGGCTGATTTTTATTTGTTGCCAAACCTCTACTATAAATTATGTACTTCTTGCTCTAAAATAATTTGACAAATTAGAGTTTTCCTCTCTATTTCTTTATGGTATCAAAGTGTACGTCCTAGGTTCAAACCTCCCTAACTCTAAATTTTTTTATCAATATTGAATGGGCCTCTTTCTTTCTTTCACTTCTACCCCATAACAACTTGAGCTTTTAAGAGAATTAGATGCTACCTCATCTCCAACATTAAGAAATGTGAATTTCTCATTGACAGTCTAGTATTTCTAGGATTCCTTGTTAGTTTTGTTGGAATTGTAGTGCATAATAGAAAAATAGATGTTGTTAAGGGTTAGCCAATCCCTAGTAATGTAAATGAAATGCAAAGTTTCCATGGTTTTTCCACATTGTACAAATGATTTATTAGAAATTTTATAGTTGTTCTTAAGGACTATATTTCCTTAGGGTTCTAATTTGATCATCCACAACACATTCCTAGTAAATCGATTATTCTTATTCCTTTGAGTTTGTGGTTTCCTAGGGTTGTTCGCCTAGAGGGTCGGTCTGTATCAATCTATACCCACTTTAACAAATGATGCCAATGTTATTGTGAAATTCTTGAAGGATTTGATATTTAGTAGGTCTGGGATGCCAAGATCAATAATTAGTAATGAAGGGATCCATTTTTGTAATAAAATTTTTGATGGGATACTAAAAATTATAACATCACACACAGAGTGGCTACTCCATATCATCCACAAACCTTTGGTCCATTGGAAGTGAGTAGTAGGGAAATTAAAAGGGTTCTAGAATGAATTATGCACCCTTAAAGGAAGGACTGGGAAATCAAGTTGAATGATGCCTTATGAGCATATTGCACAACTTATAAGACACCTATTGGGATGAGCCTTTATCGGTTAATCTTTGAAAAAGCATGTCACTTACCCATTAAACTCAAACATAAGGCTTGTTGGAAAATTAAAGAGCTAAACATAGATTAAGATAAAGTAGGAGCTAGAGAAGTTGTTGCTCTAACTCAGTGAGTTAGAAGAAATTAGGGATGAAGCTTATGAAAATGCAAAGTTATACAAAGAGTAACTAAGCGCTATTATGACAAGAGGCTAGTTTACAAGTATTTGCTTCTTGGAATGAAAGTTCTTTTATTTAACTTCATCTTAGATTGTTTCCAAGAAAATTTCAATCAATATGGAGCGAGCCATTCACAATTACCCAAGTATTTCCACATGGAGTAGTAGAGTTGATGTATCCTAAGACTCAAGGGATGTTCAAGGTAAATGAGAATCGTATGAAGCTTTGTTTAGATAAAGAACACGACACAACAGAAATTGATTGCATATGGATACGTAATAATTAGCACCGTAATTATGAAGCATCATGCTAAGACGTTAAACTAAGTGTTTGATGGGAGGCAATTCATCATTGTAGGCAATATTATTTTCTTTATTTAATTATTTTTGTTTTTGGATATTATGTTTTTTTCATGTTATTTTTCATTTCATGTCTTTTGTTTTACTTTATTTTATTTTATTTCCTATTATGTTAACAATGTTTATTTTATTTAAAAATTGTTAAAACTATAATTGTTTGTTGAGATGTGTAAGAAATACACAACATTCTATCTGTGTGGATTAAAATGTTTGAAATAATGGATGCACTTGAATTTTCACATCAATATTTTATCACATTTATAAAATTGGTAACTTTTCTCTTCTTTCTTCTTAATTTTTAATTTTAATATGTTACATTAGGGGCAATATAAATTCTTGGTTGGGGTGGGAAAAGTTACAGTACATAAATTTTGGCAATTTTCAAATTTTTTTATTAAACATATGTTTACTTTTTCACTTATTTTTATTTGTTTTCATGTTTAGTTTATTCATTGGTTAAGGGATTTTATGTTCCTTTATAAATTTTTCTTAAAAAAATATCATGTTTTTAACTTATTTTAAGCAATGATTGAGTCTTTGCACTATTGAATTAATTTCATGAGCATATAATGGAATAATGTGATAATTAGTTTGTTTTTTTCATAGTCTATGTTTCATGATAAAAATTTGAAATTGAGATAAACCCGAAATTAGTGTTTAGGAATGAAATAGTGGAGATTACCTTGTGAGAATATATTTTGAGCCTTTATCACTCCATTTCTAAGAGATAACATTTTTCTACTCCTTCAAAACACTTGATTATTCAAATTATTAGATGATCTCCGTTTGAACCAGAGTTCTATGATCATGGGATATCTACGTAGGGCCCAAGGTTCTGGCATTGATGCTTCGCACCGATCTATGTTCACAATGGAGTAGCCATAGCGTGACACATGTTTCTTTCACTCTCCCCAAGTTTTGAACCCCAGTTCTAACCCTTAAGAACTTATTAGGGAGTAACCTGGTACCATCTAGACCACTAGCCCAGAAGGTAGCAGCTCATTTCCTAATAAGGTACCTAAGGACTAGGTACCAGGTTCGAAACCTGGGGAGAGAAAAAGAAACATGTGTCCTAGGTTAGTTAAGAACCATCATCACGTAAGGGCCCCACATAGATATCCCAAGATGTCTTGTGCCTCCACTAAGCTAGGTGTGGTTCAAATAATCTCTATAGGTTTTGCATTGAATGTTAGAATTTTTACATCTGATAAAGTGTTATATACTTATTCTTTATTACTTAAATTTAATAACTTAAGTAAAACTTGGAGATCACATGAAATTTCAATTAAATGAGCTAGAAGAGACCCATAATCAACCCTACGACAATGCATGAATTTACCAGAAGAAAACCAAAGCGGTACATAATAAGATGATATCAAGAAAGAACTTTCAAGTATGGAAAAACATGCTTTTATTCAATTTCCACCTCGAGTTATTTCCAGGTACACTTTGTTAATGTTGCATTGGGCTTTTATTGTAACTAATGTATTTTCTCATAGGTAGTGGAAATTCAAAGTGAGAAAATGAAAATAGATTTAAAGTAAATGGGCACAAGTTAAAACGTTACTATGAGACATTTGATGGAAGCCATTTGGAAGAAGCTTGATTCTGTAAGCCAACTACCAAGGAAGATTGAGTCATAGGTGAGATTAGCTGAACACGTAAAACAAAGCGCTTTGTGGGAAGCAACCCACCAGATATGTTTTCTACTCCCTTCAACTTAATTGTTTTACATTATATGGATACATGTGCTTACATTGATAACAATGTAAGAATTTGGGGTAGTGGAGAGTCAACATATGTTTATATTTATTATTATTATTGTTTTATTTATTTTATTAGTTTAATATATATTAGAAGCATAATTTTGTTTTGAATTTTTTATTTTTTGAATGTTTATTATATATTTAATTAATTAGAATCAAAAACTAGTCTTGGAATTAATAATGTGATATTTCTTTATTTTTGGGCATATGAGTTGAAATTAGCAAAATAATTTTAGATTTTAAATGATAATGGATGATGAAAGAGTCTTGATATATATTCTTAAGTGAATGCAACTTTATGATAACTATGCTCAAAACTTTCATGCACAATAGCTAAGTTGGTGTAGGAAAACTTATTTTCTTGAATTGGTGAGTAATATACATGAGCCATTTTTTTGTACCAACTCCTTACCCTTTGACCCAAATACATTGGCCATGTCCTATAGCTCAAGAAATAGGACCGTCTTGAAAGGGTCCATCTCCTTAAGGTTGCAACTTGGACCATCTTTTTTCAGGAAATCGTTCCTTCCTCATATGCATCTAAACCCAATCACCAAGCACAAAATGACTCTTTGCCACCCTTTGTTGGCCTTGCAAGCATAATCCTTATTTCTCTTCTCAATTTTGTCATGAATGCATTCATGGAGCTTCTTCACCATTTCAGCCTTCCTAGCACCATCTAAGTTAGTTTTCTCTAAAATTGGTATAGGTAATAAGTCCAAAGGAGTTAGTGGAATGAAACCATAAAAATTCTCGAATGGAAAATGATCAGTTTTTGAATGCACACTCCGGTTATAAGCAAATTCAACAAAAGGTAAGAAATCCTCCCAATTTTTCAAATTCCTTTTTATTACCGCCCTAAGAAATTTGGATAGAGTCCTATTAACTACCTCAATTTTCTCATCGGTTTGGGGTTAACAAGTAGTCGAAAACAAGAGTTTAGTGCACATTTTAGCCCAAAGAGTTTTCCAAAAATAACTAAGGAAATTAACATCCCTATCAAACACAATGCTCCTAGGAACTACATGACACGCTATGAAGTGTGCAATTCTAGAAAAGCTATCACAACCACAAAAATGCAGTCTCTACCCTTCTTAGACCTAGGTAACCATAAACAAATCCATGGATATGTCTACCCAAGGTATGCTTGGTACGGGAAAGGGAGTATATAGTTCTTGTGGTAGGAATTTTGATTTGGCTTGCTTAAAGTTATGCATCTAGAACATATTCTCGCTACATCCCTCCTTATTGTCGGCCAATAAAAATGCTCACACAAAACATCTAGAGTCTTCTTAATTTCGAAATGTCTAATTAATCCTCCCCCAAGGGCCTCTTTAATCAACAACTCACGCATTGCACATTTGGGTATATACTATTGATTTTTTTTAAATAATACCCATCTAATTTATAAAAAAATTCAAAAAAAGGTTTTTTCACATGCATGGTAAATAGCAGAGAAGTCATCATGATTAACATACATTTCCTTAACATATTCAAATCCTAGCAATCTAGCATTTAAAGTTGAGAGTAAGGCATACCTCCATGATAAAGCATTGGCTACAACATTCTCCTTACCTCTCTTATATTGAACAATACAAGGAAATATCTCATGAATTCCATCCATCTAGCATGCCTCCTATTCAATTTACCTTGGCGCTTCATATGTTTTAGAGATTTGTGATCTGTGTGGATGAAAAATTCCCTTGGGCAAAGGTATTGTTTCCATGTCTTCAGAGTCCTAACCAAGGCATATAGTCTCTTATCATACATTGGATAATTAAGGGCTGCTCCGTGAAGTTTCTCACTGAAATAAGTAATAGGTCACCTTTCTTACATCAAAGCAGCTCTTATACCTATTCCTGATGCATCACACTCAACTTCAAAGGTTTTAGTAAAATCAGATAAAGATATAAAAGGTGTAGAACACAAACTATCCTTTAATGTTTTAAAGGCTCTCTCTTGATTCTCGCCCCATTTAAAATCAATAGAATTTTTAATGACCTCAATTAGAGGTGTGGCTAGTGTACTAAAATCTTTGACAAACCTTCGATAAAACTAGCCAAGTCGTGAAAGCTCCTAACCTCGATTACAGATTTAGGTGTGGGCCATTCTAATAGCTTTAACCTTTTCCTCATCTACTTCTATTCCCTTAGAACTAACAACGAAACCAAGAAAAACTAACTTATCGATGCAAAAACAACACTTTTTTAGGTTCGCATACAATTTTTCTTTTCTCAAAATTTCAAGCACATACTTAAGACGTAAGACATGCTTTTCAAGATTTTTACTGTAATGAGAATATCATCAAAATATACAACAACAAATTTTCTAAAAAATGCACACAAAACATGATGCATAAGCCTCATAAAAGTGCTAGGTGCATTTGTTAAACCAAAGGGCATGGTTAACCACTCATACAATCCATGTTTAGTCTTAAAAATGGTTTTCCATTCATCACCCTTTCTCATCCTAATTTGATGATATCCACTTCTCAAATCAATTTTTGAAAAAATGGAAGAACCATGCAAAAACAACACTTTTTTTAGGTTTACATACAGTTGTTATTTTCTCAAAATTTCAAGCATATACCTAAGATGTAAGACATGCTTTTCAAGATTTTTACTACAAATTAGAATACCATCAAAATTTCCCAATAAATGCACAGAGAACATGATTTATAAACCTTAGAAAAGTGCTAGGGGCATTTTTTAGACCAAAGGGCATGACTAGCCACTCATACAATCCATGTTTAGTTTTAAAAGTGGTTTTTCATTCATCACCCTTTTTCATCCTAATTTGATGATATCCACTTCTTAAATTAATTTTTGAAAAAAGGCAAGAACCATGCAACTCATCTAACATTTCATCTAATCTAGGGATAGGACTTTGATATTTTACCATAATGTTGTTGATGGCTAGGCAATCAACACACATCTTACTTGATCCATCCTTCTTGGGAACGAGAAGCATAGGAACGACACATGGATTTAAGCTCTCCCTAACTTAACCTTTGATCAAGTAATCTTCAACCTACCTTTGAGTCTCCTTAGTGTCTTCAGGTGGGTCCTATAGTCAGGTCAGTTCGAAGACAAGCTCTCGGTATGAAGTCAATCTGATGCTCAATCCCCCTAATTGGTAGCACCCTATCCAGAATCTCTTTAAGGAACACGTCTTCAAATTCCTACAAAAGAGAAATAGTGGCACTAAGCAAAGACTGGTTAAGATTGTTAATAGAAAATTTATCCTCCTTGTACAAAGTACAAGTATGGGCTATTTTGAATAAAAAGCCCCATTGACCTCACTTGTCTTAGCATAAAACTCACACTTTTTTTCTCTCTTATTTTTCGACTCTTCTCTCCTTTTTCTTCACTCTTTGTTTTCTTTCACTCTTTTTTTCTTTTTCATTCTTCACTTTTTGTTCATTTTCACTCTTTTCTTTTCCCTTAACCATCTTTAGTTTATCTTCAAAGACTTGCTTGGGTGAAAGGGGTACAAGTGTGATGTTTCTACCATTCTTCACAAACGAATACTTGTTTCTATATCCATCATGTGTAACCCTCCTATCATATTGCCAATGCCTACCTAGCAAGATGTGTCTAGCTTGTATGGGGACAACATCACACATCACCTCATCCTTGTACTTTCCAATGGAGAAGCTCACTAATACTTTCTTATCAACCTTCACTTCCCCACTATCATTTAATCATTACAACTTGTAAACCTTAAGGTGTTCGAATGTAGGAAACCCTAATTTCTCAACTAAGGTAGTACTAGTCGCATTGGTGCAACTTCCCCCATCTATGATAACACTACACACCTTGTTTCTAATATGACACCTTTTTTGAAAGATGTTATCTCTTTGTTGTTCAAGGTCATCCTTCTTGACTTGAGTGCTCAAAGATCTTCTTATTACAAGTGCTTTCCCATCCATGGGTCCTATCTCCTCCTCACTAGCTTCCTCTATAGATGGCATATCATCTTCTTCACTTTCATTATCGATTCCCACCTTACCACTAGCTAAGGTGATCATTGCCTTCTTGTTTGGACATTGAGAGGCTATATGACAATTACCAAGACACCAAAAACACTTAAAGTCATGATTACCAATTGGGGTGTTGATTTTACCTTTGTCCTTGGTAGCCCCCATATATTTGGCTTTGACTTCCAAGGACAAGTAGGGTTTGGTTTTGGAGTAATGAGACTAGACCTTGATGGTTGGGTCCTAAAACTCTATTTCTTTAATTGTGTTTCCACCTTAATTTCCATATGGACCATGTCTTCCATCTCCACATAATGACGAAGTTCCACAATTTTGGAAATGTCTAAATTTAACCCACTAAGAAACCTAGCCTTGGTGGCCTCTCTATCTTCCTCGACATTAGCTCTTACCATCATCACTTCCATTTCCTTGTATTAATCATCAACAGACTTATATCCTTGAGTTAATATTTGTAGGTGTTGGTGTAACTGTATATAGCAGTAGCTAGGCACAAACCTCTTCCTCATGTTGGCTTTCATGTCATCCCAATTATCTATGGGCCTTCAACGTTTTCTCTTCCTACTAATGACCAATTGATCCTACCAATTTAATGCATAGTCAGAAAACTCAATTATAGCGAGTTTTACTTATTTCTTCGTGGAGTAGTTGTGGCACTCAAAATGTGCCCCACCTTCCTCTCTATCAACTCCATCTTGGGCTCTAGGTTGGGGTCTCCACATACCTCCTCTACCATTTCTTCCTCCTCTAGGCATTCTTCCTTCTTCTTCCTCCAATTCTTCTTCTCAATCTTCTTCCTCTATATCATCCCCAACATTAGCTTGCTTACTAACCCTCCTAACATTGGGTGGAGGTGTTTCTTGTTGTAAAGTTACTAAGGAATTTTCTTGCCTTTCCAATCTTTCATTCATATCGACCATCAAGTTATTCATCCTCTCAAAATATTGTTGCAGCACCTTCATCATGAACATCATATCCGACCTTCCTTCGGGACTACCCCTGTTAGACATTTTTGTAATTCTACATAACAAGAGGTTAGTGTAATAAAATAGAACTAATGTAAATTCACTCAATACCTCACGTGTTTAGCACTCGGATTGATTGCTCAAACCCTCTTAGCTCATAATCAAAGCAACCAAATCCAAGAATTCCAAACAATTTGTAGACTCAAAAAGATATTTCACAATATCCCACTTGTTAAAGCACAAAGGATACTAACTCAAAGTGTTTAGGATTCTAGACTAGAATAATTAAGCACAAGAGAAATCAAAAGATTAATAGTATTGGAAGAACAACAATTTTCACAAAGACACACAATTTGGAATTTATAATAATTTCTTAGAACTATGAGTTCAAACACTCACTGGAAATTAGCATAAGTAATTTGGCCTCTTTTCTTTGTCTTTTTTTTTGAATAAATTCTAGCCACTCCTTTTTTTGTTTTTTTATCTAATATGCTAATAACTCAAGAGTAAATCAATACAACACCTTCAATATGAGTTTAAGGAATTTTTTACGAGATGAAAAATAGCATATAAATTATAACACAAAGGGAAAATGAAATTTTTGTAGAAACAACCATAGAAATACCAAAAAACTACTAGGAAATTGTTGAAAATAACAGATACTACAGGATATGAAAGGAAAAATGCAGAATAGTTTTAGAAACAGCAAGATATGCAAGGTTACTGCTGAAAATTTTTAGACACAATATAATATGCAAAGAAAATTTAGAAAAAATGAGGAAACAAAGAAGAATAATATTTTTAGGGCTTAGAAAATAAATTTTAGGAAGAAAACAACACAAGGATATTTTTTCTTTTTTCTATGTATCAGACACAAAACAAGAACACAAGAACATAAGAACACAAGAACACAAGAACACAAGAACAAGAATAAATATAAAAGGATAAAAATTTGAAAATTAGGACCTAAAGTTCTGATACCAAATGATATGAACCAAGGGCTTAGGACCTAGCTAATTTTCAGATTATATAGCAAAGGGTTTCTCCACAAATCAATATATATTACTCACCATTTATCAAAGGTGAAAGATGCCACAAGGAGGTGCTATTTCCTTTATAATTCTAGCATAAATGACACCTTAACAACTATGGATATTACTCACCACAAATGCTTGGATGCTAAACAATGCCACAAAGGTTTCCAATCCCTTGATAATTTTCTTAAAGAGGAACAAAGAGCATGAATGAGCTATAAAATGATCTAAAAAATCAAATTTCATTCAAAAATGTGAATTCCCATGAGTTGAGCTGCTCTTAAGTATTTATAGGATACAAATAAACCCTAAAATATACTACATCACAACCCTTGATCTCATCAAAGGGTTGAAAATAAAAATAGCCAAAAAGCATAAAAGGTGACACAAAACATGGAGAGAAAAAATGGGGCAACCGAGTACAAAGGAATCCTATGAAAAATATTACATCTTAGCCCTTGATTTCATCCAAGGGTTAAAAAGAAAGCTGCCCAAAAATAAGTCCAAATGCACAGAAAAACATGGAGCAAATTTGAAGTATCTAAGTACAAAGGAATCTAAAGAAAATATTACATCTTAACCCTTGATTTCATCCAAGGGTTGAAAAGAAAGCTACCTAAAATCAGTCCAAATGGCACAACAATGTGCCTAGTTTTCTTTTGCCAATTTAGCCTTAATTTCCATGCAAGGATTGGGCAATCCTTGCACTCCCAATTTGGGTCTCCTTGGTTATGCACTAACTTAGATGGTTCAAGGAAGGCTAAAATGGTGAAGAAGCTCCATGAACACATTCATAAGAAAATTGAGAAGAAGAAGAACGACTATGCTTACAGGGCCAACAAAGGGTGGAAAAAACTCATTTTTGAGCATGGTGATTAGATTTGGGTGCATATGAGGAAAGAACGGTTTCCCAAAAAAAAGATGGTTCAAGTTGAAACCTTGTAGAAATGGAAACTTTCAAGTGATCGAGCAAATTAACAATAATGCCTACAAAATTGATCTTCCTGGTTAGTATAATGTTAGAACCACTTTTAATTTTTTTGATCCTTCTCCTTTTGATTATGCAAGTGATGATTCAAGGAAAAATCCTCTTGAAGATAGGGGGAATGATGAGAATCATGAAGTCATACAAATTCCAAGTGGACAAATCATAAGGTCTAGGAGGGCACAACTCGAAGAGGCTTTAAATGGGCTCATTCAAGAGGTCATGTATAACCAAGGGGACCCAAAATGGAGTGCAAGGATTAGGACAATCCTAGCATGAAAATTAGGGTAATATTGGCAAAAGAAAACTAGGAACATTGTTGCGCCATTTGGGCTGATTTTGGGCAGCTTTCTTTTAGCCTTTGGATGATATCAAGGGTTAAGATGTAATATTTCCTTAGGATTCCTTTGTACTCAGCTGCCCCATTTTTGCTCCATGTTTTGCTATGCCATTTAGACTAATTTTGGGTAACTTTATTTTCAGCCCTTGGATGAAATCAAAGGTTAAGATGTGATATTTTCTTGGGATTCCTTTGTACTCAACTGGCCCATGTTTTGTGCCACCTTTTTGTGCTTTTTGGTTGTTTTTATTTTAAGCCCTTAGATGAGATCAAAGGCTATGATGTAATATATTTTAGGGTTTATTTGTATCCTATAAATACTTAAAAGTAGCATAGCTATAGGGGTTGGATTTTTCAAATCATTTACGAGCTCATTCATGCTTTTTGTTCCTCTTTAAGCAACTTATCATAGGATTGGAAACCTTTGTGGTGTTGTTTAGCATGAAAGTATTTGTGGTGAATAATATCCATACTTGTTAGGGTGTTATTTATGCTTGACTTATTAAGGAGCCAGCATCTCCTTGTGGTGTCTTTCTCTTCAATTTAACGGTAAGTCATATCCATTGTTTTGTGGAGAAACCCTTTGCTATATAATTTGAAAATTAGCTAGGTCCTAAACCCTTGGTTAATATCACTTATGGTGTCCAATTATAATCTTAACAGAATAGTAATGCTTTATAGGGATGAATAATGTTCCAATTTGTTTAAGTTACATGGTTTGATTATTGCTAATAGATGCTAATCACATAAACACTTTAAGCATTATTATTATATAGTAACTAAAGAGAAGGAATGACTAGAGACAACATCTACCATTTATTATAATTTGAAACCATAATTAATATTTCTTAGCCTTTAAAATAAAATGCCATAAAACTTCTTCTCTCCACAATGGGTATTGTCTTTGCTTGAAGACTAGCAAAGATGGGTGTTAAGAAATTTGATAAATGATAATTTATACATATTTTTAGTTATTAAATTCTATTACATGTGTAACTGATCCGGATCCTTTAAGCAAACAACTTAGGAACCCACAAATTCAAAGGAATAGAAACGATTGACGTGTTAAGAACGTGTTGAAGATGATCAGATTATAACCCTAAGGAAACAAAGTCCTTAAAACACAAACCTTGAGACGCCACAAAGGATGATCACTCCCTTTGATAAGTCAAATTCAAGTATTCAATCAAGAACACAAGAAGGCAAAGCAAAAGCTTTATGAAATATACTTTTCATTAATGATATTCGTTCTTGCCTCCAAATTACATTGATCTTCTTCTTTAAAAACAAGAATCCCTTAAAGAAAAAACCCTAAATGAGATGGGCCAAATGGGCCTATTTATTTAGGGATTGGGCCTAATCCTACCTTAAAAATAAAAGACTAAAACTCAAAATAAAAAGCACATAATTAACTAAAATAAAAATTAATAAACATAAAAGGCCCACAATTAATTAGAACAAAAATTGTTTCCTAAAGTAACCCTTGCACCCAACTTGATATTCCAAATCTATCCCTAGTCATTGGATTGCCAATTTATTGCAAAAGATCTTGTGAATATTCGAAAACATCAACCCGATTAGCACTTGGGAACATTAGCTTGCTTAGCACCTCGATCTCCATTATTCCTCTCTTCTTCAAAAAAGATTCATCGTCGAATCTTAGCTCTATTAGCAGGTCAATTTGGTATAACAGATCCATATGTGAAGTCTATTTGATACTCAATTCCTCTCAAAGGAGGTAATATATAAGGAATCTCTTTATGAAGTTGATCCTCAAAGTCCTGTAATAAATATACAATGACACTAGGCAAATATGAGTTAAGAACGTTAGTAGAAAGATAAACATCCTTGTACATAAGTACAAGTATTTGTTGCCTTGCCATCATTGCACTCTTATTCTCATATTCTTCAGGAATTCACTTTTTATTTTATTTTCCTCTCTTGTTTGCTCACTTTTCCCTCCCTTCTCCTCACTTTTCTCTCTCTTTTGTTCACTTTTCTCTCTATTTTGCATATTGTTCTCTTCTTTTCGCTCACTTTTTCCTCCATTTTTCTCACTCTACTCTCTTTCGTGCTCACTTTCTTCTCTTCTTTTTGCTCACTTTTCCCTCCGCTTTTCTCACTCTACTCTCCTTCGTGCTCACTTTCTTTTCTTTTTTGATCACTTTTCCCTCCACTATGCTCACTTTTCTCTCCATTTTTCTCACTTTTCTCTCCATTTTTATACTCAACCTCACTTGCTCTCTTTTTATTTTCCTCTTGCTCACACTTTTGTTTTTCCCATTCTTGCATAAGCTTGCAAAGGTTTGAGAGGAGCTAATGCAACTTTTTGGTTGTTCATTTCAAAAGAATAACGATTTATGTAACCATTATGTGACACCCTCCTATCAAACTGCCATGGTTGACCTAGTATTATATGACCAACATACATCAGTGCCATATCACAAAAGAACCCCATCTTCGTATTTTCTAATTGAAAAAGGAACCCAAACTTGTTTGTTAACCTCCATTTTTTCACAATCATTCAACCATGGTAGCTTGTATGGTTTGGGATGCTCTTGCCACTTCAAATTTAAATTTTCTACTAACAAGGTACTAGCAACATTAGTGCATCTTGCACTATCAATAATTAATTTTCATACTTTATCCTTCACATGAAATTTTGAGTGGAAAATATGATCACGGTGCTTGTCATCTTCTTCATCATTAGGTGGTATATTTGGGACTCTCCTTATGACAAGTGAATCTTTATGGACAGGTTCTTCCATTTCAATATTAGAACCATCCTTCACTAGTGGTATCTCATCATCATATGAACTGGCACTTTTGATTTTTCCATTTGTCTAAACAACCATGATATTTTTGTCCCATTTTCAACTTGCTCTCTCTTCCATTATGGAATCAACTTCTTCGTCGAACTCATGTTTTCTATGTCTTCTTAAATGTAATTTAGAGCGGGAAGAGGATTCTAAATTATCCCACCTTGCATTCAGCTTCTTAAATTGGCCATTAAAAGTCTTAAAGATGAAATTTAAGTCCACCTCTTATGGTTCTCTTCCTTCCTTACTCATATTCTCAAACTATAGAATAAAATGAAATAATCATTGCACGCCCTCGTGTGTTTGCTCTCAAATAAGATTGTTAATACTCCTTTTTTCACACTATTTTCTCTCTCTCTTTTTGCACTATTCATCTTTTTTTAACGATTCAAAGCTCACGCTAACCTTCTTTGTGTTCTTAACAAATAAAAAAATCCAACTAATCTTAAGAAGTAACCATTTTATGGATAACAATCTCAAAATTCAGAATTTTGAAAGAACTTAATGGCAAAGTATGATAAAAGGAAAGTCCAAAGAGGACTTTAAAGAAACACTCTCGACCAAATAGGACTCTAAAGAAAGATTGTTGACCAAGGAGGTCTCTAAAGAAATACTCTTGACCAAAGAGGACTTTAAAGGAAGACTCTTGACCAAATAGGACTTTAAAAGAATAATCTTGAATAAAGAGGACTCTAAAGAAAGATTGTTGACTACGGAGGACTCTAAAGGAAGACTCTTGACCAAGGAGGACTCTAAAGAAAGACTCTTGACCAAAGAGGACTCTAAAGGAAGACTTTTAAATGAAAGGGAACTCTAAAGAAAGACTCTTGATCAAATATGATTCCCCTTTTTTTTAAATCAATCTTAGAGAGTAAGAACAAAATAAAGGAAAACCAATTTCAACAAGAGCAAGAAAACTCAGCAAAAGAAACAAGAATTAGATTCTTGAACAATCTACTATTATGTTCTCCTTTTCTTCTTCGTTTTTTTTTTCTTTTTTTTCTCTTCGTTTTTTTTCTCTTTTTTTTACTGCAGCTGCTTCTGCTTTGAATATAAAATTCACAAAAAAAATTCGCAACCCTTAATGAACAAGAACCGAAAACAACGCAAAAGGCTTCGACAAATCTTTATCCCCTTGATTAGTAGTCTAAACGATGAAATTTGGGGTCAAAAATGGTACAGAACACAGGAGAATAATATATGGTCAAAGGAATTGAAACGAGCTTTGATTTAATATATTATAATAGTTGTTTCGTTACCCAAGTCAAAAGTTATGGCTGTTTAAAGGTGCAACTCCGATTTATCAAATTTATTTTTTCAAACTAATGAACAGTAGCCCTCTTCTCCTTTTTTTTTTGAAGAAAAAAGATGATTGAATATAGAAAATAAAGAATCAAGAAAAATATACAAAGAATTCAAAGAAAACTATGAAAAAAATCCAAATACGAAAACAACGAAAACAAAATTGAAACAAAACACAAGACTCAAAAAGACGAAATTTCTCATTTATTTGTGATTTGTGACTCAAGAATGAAGAAAATAATCAAAGGATGATTTTTTTAAATGTAAAATTCAAAACAAAGATAGATAACCTATTTTCAGCAACCAAGGCTTTGATACCAAATGAAGCGAATCCTTTAGGTGAATAACTTAGCAACCCACGAATTCAAAGGAATAGAAACGATTGATTTGATAAGAACGTGTTGAAGATGATCAGATTATAACCCTAAGGAAACAAATTCCTTAAAACCCAAACCTTGAGACTCCAAAAAGGATGATCACTCCCTTTGATAAGTCAGATTCAAGTATTCAATCAAGAACACAAGAAGGGAATGCAAAAGCTTTATGAAATATACTTTTTATTAATGATATTCGTTATTACCTCCAAATTACATTGATCTTCTTCTTTATAAACAAGAATCCCTAAAAGAAAAAACCCTAGATGAGATCGGCCAAATGGGCCTATTTATTTATGGATTAGGCCTAATCCAACCTTAAAAATAAAAGACTAAGAAACTCAAAATAAAAAGCATACAATTAATTAAAATAAAAATTACTAAACATAAAGTGTCCATAATTAATTAGAACAAAACTTGTTTCCTAAAGTAACCCTTGCACCCAACTTGATCTTCCAAATCTATCCCTTGTCATTGGATCGCCAATTTCTTGCAAAAGACTTTTGAATATTTGGAAAAATCAACTTGATCAGCACTTGAAAACATTAACTTGATTAGCACCTCGATATCCATTAGTAATACTCTTAAAAAATGCATGATGAATAAAAGAAAGATAAGGTGTGAAAAGAGCCTACATATCTTCATTTATTGATTCCCACCTAAGCCTCACATTACAAGGATGTAAAGCCTTTTTTGATCTTTAGTTGAGTGTATATTTGTATTAGTGGATAGGGATGTGAAAAATACACATATGAGACTTGTTCTAGGATTGAATTGATTAGTATTTCCATATAAGTTGATTTCATTAGTGCATTGGATGATATCATGTGCAAATCACACAAATCAATTTGTCAAAAACCTTGCATATCCTTGTATTGATGGAACGTTGATTGATAAATATGTGAACCTTCTTCTTATAGAATTGTACAACTTTTGAAGGGAATAATTTTCGCTAAAAATTCATGTATTAATAGATATATATTGAGGAATATATTGTCTAGGTCATTTTATTTAGTTTGACTTGGCTTTACTTGAGGACTAGCAAATAGTTAAATTTGGGAGTGTGATGACCCTATGAAAGTAAAGTCATCATTGTACTTTTTTACTTAATATTTGCTCATTTTAGGCAATAAGTAGTATTTTTAGGGTTAAAAATATTAAAATATAAACTTTCTAGTGAAAATGAGTGAAAATATATTTTTGGGAAATTTGTGGGATTTTTATAGATTTTTTATGAAATTTGTAATACATAACCTCAAAAGATGCCATATGGATACCACTCAAGTAAGGGAGTTGACCAGGCACATAACGAGGATGCCACATAAGGAGAGAGGGCCAATCACACAACACCGCATGTACCAGATGATGTAGGGCCATATCACGTGTCAATATATCATTCATTCTAATTTTCACCAGTTGGTCAACGAGTGTGCCACGTGTGGTCACTTGATTTGTCCATTCTTCCCACCTGAGCACCATGCAAGTAGTAATTGTGAATCATATCGAGCCAAGTGGAATTGTTAATTTTTCTTTTTTTTCATCTCAACCTTTGATCTGTAGTTGATCTGACAGCCCAGATTCCACCTGAGCTTAATTTAATCCTCTAATTGCCCCATAAACCCTAAGGAGTCAAAAATTATCATTTTTTCAACCATAAAGAGAGAAAATCATATAAAAAAATCAAAAGGAGATACAATTATGGTGGAGATTTAAGAGGAAATTGGTGCTAAAATTCAAGAGATTGATTATGTTTCTTCATTTTCTCCTTTCTTTATCAATTTTATGTTTCTTTGTGAACAAAATTATGTCTAGCTAATTTACTAATCTAGGGGTCTTATGAACCCAATTTTCTACATATGATGATCTAATATTTTACCCTAATTATGATTTTGATTTAATTATATTATTTAATCTAATTTTTATGCTATTAATTATTTGACCAACAATTGATCGATAGAGGCAATTAAATAGATTTGAGAGAACTATTTAATTAATGTTTCTCTTGATTAAATAACACTATACTTGCTTAGAAATATTTAGCTTAATTAAAGAATAAAATCATATTATTGATTTTTCCTTTAAAATACAACAAGTCCTACAACCGGATTCATTTTATTTGTTAATCAAACCAATTAATAGACTATGATCGGGATGTTTAACCAATTGATTAAATTATGTCCAAGGAAATAATAAACTAATTGATGACTCTATTTCATAGAGTCAATAGCGCACTTCTTTACTTAATATTTACTTGTTTAATTTAATAAATAGTATTTTTGGGTCAAAAATATTAAAATATAAACTTTTTAATGAAAAGAGATGAAAATATAATTTTTCTAATTTTTTGGGATATTTCTGGGATTTTCTTAGTTTTTTATGGATTTTTTATGAATTTTTAACGCATGACCAATCATAAGCTGCCACGTGGCATGCCATGCAAGTAGAGGAGCTGACTGGGAAGCCACATGGATGCTACATAAGCATGGAGAGAGAATCATGTTGCACCCCGTGTGAGGTGGACAAAACACGCACCACATGTTAACACGTTGTTCAATCCGAATTCGAAAAATTGGTCAATATGTCATGCCACATGTCACGATGCCATTGCTCCATGCATTCCACCAATGAGACACACTATTCATTTTGCTAATCACGTTATGCCACGTGTCTTTGGCTCAACAAGCGTTGACTTTAACCGGTGTCCCCAGCTACGCATCGCTCCCTAATTCGCCCAATGAATTTCCCTTGACACGTGTCATGCCGTGATTGGCAAACTGTCAGTTTTGCTTGTTTTGATCGTAGCCCTTGATCTGAAGCTAATCAAATGGTCCAGATTGTATCTGAGCTTTATTTAAGCTCCTAGTCACTCCATAAACCCTAATTGGCCTCCATTAGCATAACTTTGGTCATATTTTGGAGCTAAAAAGAGAGAAAATATAGAAACAATGAAGAGATGACACAATTTTTTGGGATATTCAAGAGGAGATTAATATTACAATTCAAGATGTTGATTGTATTTCTTTTTCTACTCTTTTCTTTATCAATTTTATGTCGCTCTTTATGAAAAATATGAGCTTTATGAACACAATTATGGTTAATTAATTGATTAATCTAGGGATCTTATGAACCCAATTTTCACCATGTGATGATCTAATATTTTTTTCCAATTATAATATTAATTTAATTATATTATTTAATCTGATTTTATGCTATTAATTGTTTGGCCAACAATTTATCTATAGAGACAATTAAATAGATTTGAGAGAATTATTTAATTGTTTGTCTTGATTAAATAACATGCATAGTTTATAGACAGAGATGTATGATTCTTATGTATTGCTATTTAATTTTAGTTATTTTAATTTTGCTTCATTAAAATATAAAAACACCAAAAAAATTGATTTTTTTAAGTTTTGAAAATTAGTTTCTAATAAAATAATTTCTATGGGAATGATATTTTCTTATCATTATATTACTTGTTGTGATACATATACTTGCGTATTTATTGCACACACTTCGTGTGTGGTGATCACTAATTAAATCAAGGCGTTTTGTCAAGTCACCAATTTAAAATCTTGTTCAAGTTGTCCAAATTAGATGTTGATAATGTGTTTGAAAACTAATTCTCAAATTTTCAATCTATTATGTTGATGGCCAAAAAATTATTCATAAATAAATTTTGTAACAAATCTTAAATCAAGAAATAATCTTTATTTATTTAATTATAGAAATGGTCACATAAATAATTTAAACAATTATGGAAACAAAGCTAAATTCCCATAGTTAAAATTAGCAAAATATGCTTAGATTAAAATTAATGATCAGATTAAAATTAGCATTCATTCTAGAAAATAATCAGAAGATTAATATAGAAATAAAAAGATCCTAATTTCATTGAAATACCATAAAGGTATGGACCATGTTTCCTACTCCAAAAGCTATAATCTTGATCTTTAAGGGGGCTTTTGAGTCATTATAACTCTTCTCTTCTTGGATATGGAAAAGTTCCCACAAAAGTTGCTTATCATCTATTCTAAGTCTAATCTATATTGTATCTATGAATATATGAAAAACTAACACGTTTTACCATGCCATAGTACAAAATGTTTAATATGCCCAATAGGAAATCCTGAGGGGTGTCTGATGTAGCATACTATTTCCTTCACCGCGATACACAATGTTTACATTGATTTGATTTGTGCCTTTTACATATTGATTGATTTCATTTGTGCACACATTTGATTACATGCCTTAGTCTTTTAGTACTTAGGGTGCTATTTGAGTGCTCCAAGTGTTGTGTCTTTGTGTGTTGACATGTTTGTCTCTTTTGAAGCTAAAAAGACTTGAAATACATAAAAATATGCACATTATTCAAAAAGATAGATTTTCATAAATAATCAAATGAAATTCTATAATCAAACCTATTCATTTCAATTAGGCACAATAAAATCACAAAATAAGTGTGCTTTTTAAGTACTTATCACAACCCATAACCAGCTAATGAGTGCTTAAAAGTACTAAATATAAAAAAAAATTATGCACTTTAAATGTTAAAATATATTTGTATTTGTATAATTTTATCATATTTAAAAAAACTATTTTTTTTGAATCACGGGTATGTTTTGTTGTTTTCCAAGTATTTATAGCTTCGAAATTGATTCAACTAATAAACATTTGATGAAAAAAATAGCTAAAAGCACTCCCTTGCAAGCATGAAGCATAAAATACTAACATATGTAAACTTTACTTATGTTCCAAACCAATGTAAGGGGTGAAATACAAAAGAGTTTGTAGAAGCGCAACAACAGGTGTGCCTCGGTGAAGGTTTATATGTGCCGTGGTGCAAGGTATTCTGATCCAGATTAAAAATGCATACAACAATGGCTCATGTCGTGGCACCAAGAAATGCATGCCACAACATCTGATCCTTTTATCCACTTTTTCCTCTCTTTTGTAGCATTTTCTACTCTATATAAACCCCTTCACCCCTATTTGTTAATCATCCCTTTCCCTCTCAGCTATATTCTCTCTATCTAAACTTTCTAAGGTCTTCTTTGATTTTTTTAGATTTTAGTTCTTCTCTCATTTTGAGAGTTGAAGAAATTTAATGTTTATGTAATAAACAATTTAAATTACTTTGTTCCTAATAAAAGTGGAAATAAAAGGAGTTTTTCCACATAACAATTTGTGCAAGAGTTATATGTAATAATACAATTAACTTTAATTGTATTTTATTTGTAGCTATAATTTGATGTATCTATCTAAATGTTATATTTAATATATTGACCATTTATTAAATTGAGTATATCTAGCAAATTGATATAGTGGGATTTGATCGCCGTGAATTGTGTGCAATGAATAAGCAAGAATAAGTATGACAACAAGTAATATAATGATAAGAAAAGATCATTTGTATGGAGATTATGTTTCTAAAACTAAAAAAATACAAATAATTGTTTTTTGTTTTTTACGTTTTAAGAAAGAAAAATTAAAAGAATTAAAAATAAATAACAATAATTAATTAAATTGGATTTGGTAACTGAGAAGATATATGAGAAAATATCTATGAATACTTCAATCCCCAAATTTTCTAAACATGTGAATCACTAAAATCTCCCGATATAATTATCAACCAATTACATAATCAATTGAATATAACCTAGTTTGTATCCCTTTTTCAAGTAAACTACACACCATATAGTAATTAACCTAATCACACTCTCATGTCAATTAAATTGCATACTACTTACTAAGTTCATCAATTATGGATCACACACATAAGAATCATAAACTATGCGTGTTATTTAATCAAGACAAATAATTAAGTAATTCTTTCAAATCAATTTAATTTTCTCTATAGATGAATTTTTGGACAAACAATTAATAGCATAAAAATAAGATTAAATAATATAATTAAATTACAATCATAATTGGGGTAACATATTAGATCCTCACAAGTTAAAAATTGGGTTCATAAGATTCCTAGATTAATAAGTTAACTAGATAAATAAAGGAGAAGAAAAAGAATTACAATCAATCTCTTGAATTGTAGCACCAATCTCGTCTTGAATCTCCACCAAAATTGTATCTCTTTTTGAATTTTTATGAAATTTTCTCTCTTCTTGGCTCCAAAAACTAATAAAAGATGTAATTTTTGGTTCATCAAGGTTTATGGGGAAACTAGGTGGTTAAATTATGCACGTAGCAAGGTAGAAAAATGGATCCAATCTATGCATGATACATGGCATAGTTGATTGGTTATGGTCAGTGCACGTTAAGTCAGCACCACGTGGTACTTTGTGATTTGTGGTTATGGCTTGTGGGGCACCCCAGTGGGAAGATGGGATGAATCAGATGATAACATGTGGTAGGCCCATTCACCAAGAGGTGAACTAGGAATGAATGCCATATTGACATACAGTTAGGCATGCATCACTTGTACACACAGTGTTGTGTCATATTTGCTTGCATAGCATCCACACGGCGTGCCTAGTAAGCTCCCTTTATTGTGTGGCATCCTTGTGGCATCTTCTGAGTAATCCTACCTTAAAAAATCCATAAAAATTCCCAAAAATATATTTTCACCCTTTTTCACTAGAAAGTTCATAATTTAATATTTTAAACTCCAAAATACTACTTATTGAATAAAAGAGCAAATATTTAGTAGAAAAATGCCATGATGACTATACTTTCATAGGGTCATCACACCTCCAAACTCAACTCTTTGCTTGTCCTCAAGTAAAGCCAAGTTCAACTAAATAAATTGACATAAGCAATATATTCATGAATATATATCTATTAATATATGCATATTAACAAAAACTATCTCCCTCAAAATATAATTCTATGACAAGGAGATCCACAAATTAATAAATCAATGTTCCATCAATACAAGGATAGCCAAGGTTTTTGACGAGTTGATTCATGTGTGTGTTGCGCATGATATCATGCAATGCACTTATGAAATCAACCTATATGAGCTTGCCAATCAATTTAATCTTAGAACAAGTCTCATAAGTCTATTTTTCACATCCCTTTCCTTTAACATAAATATGCACTTATCTAAAGATCAATAAGGAATTTACATGCATGTAATGTAAGGCTTAGGGGGGTCTATGAATGAAAACATTTAGGCTCTTTCCATACTTTAGCTTTCTTTTTATTCATCTTGCACATTTTAACTAAAAGCTAACGGTGCAAGGGTAAAGGTAATACTTATTGGTTAGGCACAAAATGTGACTTAAAGATATGAAAGGTTCTTTGTTAGGCTCAAATGGGTGACTACAAATATTAATAATAGTTAGGTGGAAAAGGTAAATTGATCCAAATAAGTCCTAAATCATCCCTTTTGCTAAATAATATTTAGAATTTCACCACAAGGGATGACCAAATAGATTCTAAAACATGGTAGATCACATCAACTTGTATAACACACTACAAAATTTCTCTCAATAAGAACACCAAAATCTATCATAAACACGTGCAAAAATTTTTGAATCAATCCAATCAAAACTAGCAAGCATATCATATAATTAATGTAAGTATCTTAACAAGCATGTTACCAATTTTTATTATTGGGTTCATACGTTTCTTATCAAGCATGCATGCATTTAATTTCTATATATTTATCAATTTCTACCCAAATCATAATTGAAAATGTGTACTAAACACTAAAGTAGAGAATGAAGTTTTCTCTCCCAAACTTAAATCGCACATTGTCCCCAATGTTTACATATAAATATGAAAAAGTAAAAGGAAAGAAAACCTTTTTAGTCCTAGCATACCACATCTACAAAACAAACACAATAAAAATATAAGTAAAATAATATTAGGTTCCCTCCCAACCAACGGTCATATCAAGTCCAAAGGTACATCCCACTGTGTCCATTTACTTTTGAGTTTTCTTGGAAATAGTTTAAGTCTTGATTTTTTCAATAATACTTTATGTTTTGATTTAAAAACATGGTGCTCAATTATCTTATGATGCCATATTTTTTTTCCTTTTGTACATTTTGGAATTTTAATAAGCACCCTACTATAGCTCATCAAATTTATGTATTTCTAGCATCTTTTTCACCTCTCAATAGGACTATTCCTGATATGGACCCTGTAGGCGAACAACCATCGCAACCCATGAATTCAAAGGAAGTGGAATAATCAATTTCCTAGGAACATATTGAAAATGATTGGATCAAAACCCTAAGGAAACAAAGTCCTTAAAACCCTATCCTTGAGATGCTACAAAGGTTGATCACTTCCTTTGATAATTCGAATTCAAGCATTCAATCAAGAACACAAGAAGGAAAAGCAAAAAGATTTCTAAAAAATAATAGACTTGATAAATGATCAAAAAGTTGCTTAACAATTACATGGTTGTTGCTTTTATTAAGTAACAAACCCTAAAATAAAAACCCTAAATGAAATGGGTTTATTTAGTTATGGATTGTGCCTAATCAATGCTTAAAAAATTAAAGACTAAAAATACTTATGATAAATAAAAAAAAAGTTTCCTAACAATTAAATAAAATGAAAATTTCTTCCTAAATTAATCCTTGCACCCAACTTGATATTCTGAATTTATCCCTTACATAAAAAGATAATAGAACATCCTTGGTGAAGCTTTGAAATCCTCAAATTTAGTTTTAGATTCTTCTAGAATAACCTCTTTGTATTGCACTTCCATGATCAAACCTTGCAAAGCTTATTTCATCCTCTTTGTCTTTGCCTTAGTTATTAGACCACTAATTCCTTACAAAGGATCTTGATAATATTTGGGAATATCAACTTGGCTAGCACCTCAACCTGTGATATTCTTCTTCTCTTCAAAAATATTCATTCTCAAATCACGTACATCAAATAAAGACAAATTGTCAACATTAAACATTGCACTAACAATACCATTGTCACTTGAAAAATCTAGCTTGTAGGTTTTATCATTGATCCATTCCAAGACATGAAAATATCCATTTTCTCGAGGCTGCAAGTTTGATTTCCATTGTGTGGGAAACCTCCCTTTATGCATGTGCACCAAAACCTAATCTCTAGGCTAGAAAACAATCTTCAAATGTCCCTTATTGGCTTATGTAGCATATTGATCATTGTTCCTTTCACCGTTGGCCCAAACTCTAGCATGTAATCCTAAAACAAAATCCATAGATATATCAATCCAAGGTAGATTAGGCACAGGTAAATGGGTATACAAACCATGCAGTTTAACTTTAGATTTCGCTTGTCGACATGAAATGCATATATCACAAATAGATTATGCATTATACTTCATATTAGGCCAGTAAAAATGCTAATATAAAATGTCTAAAGTCTTTAGAACACCAAAGTAACCCATCAAACCTTCCCCATGACTTTCCCTAACAAGTAACCCTCGAATAGAAGAAATAGGCACACATAATTTATCTTTCTTGAAAAGAAATCCTCCATGCCTATAAAAATAACCAAATGCACACTTATCACATGCATTCCATACTGTGTAAAAATCAAAATCATTGGCATAAAAATGCTTAAAAAATCCAAAACCAAGTAATTTAGTTTGCATTGAAGTAATACATACCTCTTAGATAATACATCAGCCTCAACGTTGTCCTTCCCATGATTGTAATTGATTACATAAGGAAACGTTTCTATGAACTCCAACCATTTAGCATGTCTTTTATTAACCTTACCTTGGGTCTTCAAGAACTTCAAACTCTCTTTATCCGAATGAATGATGAATTCCCTTGGCCACAAGTAATGTTGCCAATTTTGAAGATATCTCACTAAAAGCTCCTTGTTATAAGTAGTATAATTCAACATTTCCCAACTTAGCTTTTCACAAAAATAAGAAATTGGTTTGGATCATGATCAAAACAGCTCCTATGCTAATCACAGATGCATCACATTCTATCTTAAAAGCTTTATTAAAGTCAGGCAAACATAACAAAGGTGCATTAGTTAGCCTATCTTTTAAATTTTTTAAAGCATGATCATGAACATCATCCCACTTAAAAAAACATTCTTTTTAACAAGTTCATTCAAAGGTGTAGCAGTACAAATAAAATATTTAACAAACCTTCAATAAAAACTCTTTAAACCATGAAAACTTCTTTCCTCATTTGCATTCTTAGGTGTAGGCCAATCCTTTATTTCCTTTACCTTTTCTTCATCAACACTAATACCTAGTGAACTAAAACCAAATCCAAGAAACACGATAGATTCCATGCAAAACGTGCACTTCTTAAGATTAGCATACAATATGTTCTCTCTCAACACATTAAAAATAGCATGCAAGTGTTCCACATGTTCATCCAAATTTTTTCTATAAACTAAAATATCATCAAAGTAAACTATGACAAATTTTCCCATGAAAGCATGTAAAACATGGTTCATTAACCTCATGAATGTACTACGTACATTAGTTAATCTAAAAGGAATTAATAACCATTCATACAATCCATATTTATTCTTAAATATAGTTTTCCTTTCATCTCCCTCTTTCATGCAAATATGATAATATCCATTCTTTAAATCAATTCTAGAAAACAAATAAAAACAATAAATTCTTCAAGCATATCATCAAATCTTGGGATAGGATGTCTATACTTTACCGTTATCTTATTAATAGCTCAACAATCCATATACATGCACCATGTTTCATCTCTCATTGGGATTAAGGTGACAGCAATCGAACATAGGTTGAGACTCTCCCTCACCAATCCCTTTTGCAGCAACTCATCCACTTGCCTTTGCATCTCCTTAATTTCTTCAAGATTAGCTCTATAAGCAAGTCGATTTGGTATGACAGATCCAAGTGTGAAGTCTATTTGATGCTTTATTCCTCTCAAAGGAGGTAATCCTTGGGGAATCTCCTTAGGAAACAAGTCTTCAAAGTTATGAAATAAGGACACAACAACACTTGGCATAGATGACTTAAGATCTTTAGTAGAAAGATAAATATCCTTGTACATAAGTATATTGCCTTTCCATTATTACACTCTTAATCTCATGTTTTTCAGTAATAACACTCATTCTTTTATTTTTCTCTCATGTTTGCTCACTTTTCTCTCCTTTTTACTCACTTTTCTCTCCATTTTTCCTCTCGACATCACTTGCTCTCTTTTTATTTTCCTCTTGCTCACTCTTTTTTTCTCCCTCATCTTGTACTCTCTTGCTATCCTAATCTAATCTTCATAAGCTTGCAAAGGTTTGAGAGGGGCTAATACAACTTTTCAGTTATTTATTACAAAAGTATAAGAATTTTTGTACCCATCATGCAACACCCTCCTATCAAACTGCTACAGTCGGCCAAGTAACATATGACCAACATATATCAGTGTCACTTCATAAAGAACCTCATTGTCATACTTTCCAATCAAAAAAGGAACCTGAACTTGTTTGTTGAATTTCACTTCTCCATAGTCATTCTTCCATTGTAGCGTGTACGGTTTGGGATGCTTATGCCATTTCAAATTCAACTTTTCTACCAACAAATTACTAGCAACATTAATGTAGCTCCCACTATCAATAATCAACATACATACCTTATCCTTCATGTGGCTTCTTGTGTGAGAAATATGCTCACGTTGCTCTTCATCTCCTTTATCCTTAGGCTGTATACTTAGGGCTCTCCTCGCTACAAGTAAATTTCTATGCACAGGTTCTTGCACTTCAACATCAGAGCAATCCTCCAATGGTGGCAACTCATCATCACTTGAACTAGTTGATAACTCTATGTTTTAGAGTTATTTTGTCCAAATTATTAATTGTAATTTCTATGTTCATAAATTAATATTTACTATTAGTTTTTTAAGGAATATATTTTTAGAGAAAATTAAAGAATTTGAATTGAAAAAGACTTAATTGCAAATAATGAAAGCTGAAAATATAATTTGAATTAAAAGAGGGCTTAATTGCAAATAACAAAGTTTAAAATTTAATTTGAATTAATATAAAAGGCTTAAATGCAATTAACCAAACTTTGTCTTTCTACGCAGAGAAGAAGTACCACACGCGACATTGTCAATGCGCGGCACGCACCGTTAGATCAGAACAATCAATAGTGAGGATCAGGCGAGTGAGATGCAAGCGCTACACGGGCAATTGGATGCATTTCTAGCTATGGCCCACTTGTCTACACAAATGTTTTTCCTGAGACGTGTCTCCTTCACGCACCATCTGATCAAACCACAAACGACCCAAATCGTGCATGAGTTCCACGCTTCACGCGAGTGGAGGCCAACTTTTGCGCACAGACCAATGCACATATTTCTCGTGCGACGTGGTCCATCTAATCTATGTGTGCCCTCTTATCCTAGCCAATTCGAATTTCCACGTGTCCTACTAAAATTCCATATGAATCAGAGGTCGCCACGTGTCATGCGTATTGTGAAATTAAAAATCCCGAATCACCAACTTGTTTTGCACGTTTTGTCTCCCCTTTTTACACGCGTGTCTGAAGAATATTTGTGTCTCCCATTTTTTGCATGCGTATCTAAAGAATATTTTTGTTGAGAGTAGAAACCATAAATAGTTGGTTATTATGATGCTGAGAGAGTGTGGAAGGTGGAACACGCAGAAGCCATTTTTGGCTTTTGTTGTGGTTCTTCTTAGGAAGGAAAATAGAGAACGCAGAGATGAAATACTTCTAATTCTTTTTATTGTTCTTCATTTAATGTTCCTTAAATGTCTTAATATTTTCATATTGTAATTTTAATGTTTGCTATGAACTAATTTAATTGTTCTAGGGTTTCCATGTAACTTATATTATGAAGCTTGGATTAATTATTTTTGAATGATTTATAAGATGTTTAATTTTTTTATTCTATTTGTGCTTAATGTTTTTGATTGTTGAAGATTAATCAATTGATCTGTGACACTTAAATAAACTTGGAAAAGGCATTTTTGTGTGTTGCTCGTAGAGAGAATAATATATATATATATATATATATAAGGGATAGGAATGTACCTTTATTATACATGTAGCTATTTGAGAAATTTGAACTTAATGAATCTTGGTGAATTTCATTCTCATAGGAATATAGTGAATTATTTTAGCAAGATGAGTCTATTTGTTATCGGAAGAGACATATGGATAAATTAGGAGTTCTTGGTTGAAAAATTAAATGTGAGAACATAAATCAAGAGAATATAATATGATTCAAGTGGATTAATTTGGTGAAACTACAATCCTAGAATTTTCTTATATATTGTTATAAAAACTCAATTTAGTTAACTCCATCCAAATTTCAATTGTTTGGATAAAATTAGATTGAAACAATTTTAGTACTTAACAAATATTAGTAACAAATCTCTGTGAGAACGATATCTTACTTAATCACTTATTACTTGTGACCGTGTATACTTGCACATTTATGTTCTCTTAAAGAGACAACAAGGTTTTGGCACCATTGCCGGGGATTTGTTTACTATTTTTTGTTGATATTAATATCAATCAATGTGATTTTAGTTCAAAAACTTTTTATGCTTATTGTTACTTTATCAAATTTTCGGGTAAATTGAAACTTTGTATTTGACGCACAAGATCTGAACCTCCCTAAAAGCAGAGTAACGAGAAGTCAAGTTGATGACTCTAAATCAAGCGCTTCTTGGGAGGTAACCCATGTGTTTTAGTTTTCTATTTATTTTACTTACTTGAACATGTATTAGTTTGAATAGTTTGTTAGTTTGTTATTTTGTTTCGGTAGGTGCAAATCGGAGGAAGTAAAGCTATTTTTGGATTTCAATATTGTTGCGTGTTTTTCAACACACGAACTCGTGCAAGTATACACGGTCACAAGTAATAACATTAGTAAGTAAAGATCGATCCCACGAGGATTTGTTACTATAGTTTATCGAGTACTAAAATTGTATCTCTCTGATTTTATCCAAAACAATCGTTGGTTAATAAAAAAGTAAAATAAGAAAATAATAGAAATCTAGGATTGCAATTTTTCACCAAACTAATCCACTCAAATCATGTTATTTTCTTTTGATTTATATTTTTTAGTACATTTAATTTGTCAACCGAAAACTTCTTTTTTTATTATTCATACATCTCTTTCGAGCTCCGTATAAACACACCTCGTTAAATTAATTCACTATATCTCTATGAGAATTAAATTTAATAAGATTCATTAAGTTCTAAGTTTTCAAATGGCCACACATACAATTAGGGTATATTTCTATCCTTCATCATACATGTCATTCTATTTACGAGCAATACACACACAAATGCCTTTCTCAAGTTTATTCATGTGCCACGGATCGTTTTGATAAGATTCGTAAATAATCAAAAAGCATTAAGCACAAAATAGAACGAACAAATCGAACGTCTTATAAATCTATCAAAAATAATTAAAATCAAGCTTCATAAATTTAGATCAAATGCAACCCTAGAAAAATTAAATTACTTCATAAAATTAAAATAAAAATTATAACAACTACAGAAAAATAAGATGAAGCAGAAATAAAATTAAAACATCTCATATAAAAATATTTGGCACACGCAGAACACAACAAAAGCCAAAAATGGCTTCTGCGCGTTCCGTAGCCAACACACAAACACAATAAAAATTGCAAACTGAAAAAAAAACTAAAACACTCTAAAAACTTTCGAAAACTAAAACTAAAACCCTACTAAAAAAAAACTCTACTCCAACAAACTCTTTTACAACTAAAAACTATCTCCTATTTATAGCAAAAAAATACATCAATAAAATATTAAAAATTAATACACGCGTAAAATATTTGTATCGAAATTAAAACCAGACATTTTTCTTAAATTCCGCGTACACACGTACGAATTGGAATATTGTATTTTTATACACGTGCACGACATAAACAGAGGGCGCCGTGCTGCTTTGTTTTAAATTTAATGCGCCTGCCACGTGTCAATCTCTGATTGGCTGAATAATTAATAGAGACAGGTGGCGGTATTTCATTTGCTTCACAAACCGACTTCACGCAGGCACGGTGCACGGGAAAACGGCACGCCGAACGTGGGAGACAACGGCTACACACGGGCTTGATCCTGCGCTTTCGCGCCCATCGTAACATACCACGTGTCACAACATGATTAGTTGAAAAATTGAGTGGGACACGTGTCATCTCTTTATTGGAGGAAAATCGGGTTGCACGCAGAGATCAGCGCACAGGATCAGAGGCGCGCGAACGTGGGGGACAGCATCTGCGCGGCGTCATACGGGTGGGTCCCACGCTGCACGCCGGCCTACGCGGCAGGTGGGCCCCACTCGGGCGCCGAGCCGCGTGAAAGAATCTTCGCACACGCCTTTTGGTCGGGAGTGATCTGAACGCGCGCATCGTAGCCGTTTCTTCTTTGATCGGACGGTCCACCTTTGGCGCTTGTTGTTGGCGCGTGGTTCTTCTAATCTGCGCAGAAAATTGAATTATCTTAATTGTATTTTGACCCACAAATATATTTCAAATTACATTTTAAACTTTATTTAATTACAGTTAAGCCCTTTGCTAATTTTAAATTAAATTTTTAAACTTTTAATAATTAAAATGAAGCCCAAATTTAATTTAAATTATATTTTCGATTTTTATAAATTGTAATTAAGAAGTATATTATTTGAAATTATATTTGTGGACATAAATTTAACATTAAGTACATTTTCGATACAAATTATTTACTTTTATTAAAATATATAAAAAAACAGTAAATACTAATTTATTAATCGAAAATTAACTAAAAACATCAAGAACATAGCAATTATAATTGATAAAATAGGTGAAAATAACTATATAAAATACAGTTATCAAATATTACAAACCAAAACAAGGGAAGTTGGTTTTAACCTATCGTCATTCTTTAATTTGCATTCACCAAGGAAAATGTGCATATTAAGTTTGGGGGTGGTGGAGAGATTGAACTTAGTTGAAATATTTTCTTGGTATTGTTGCGTGTGTAGCTTTATTTGTTTGGTTGATTTGAAACATTAGAATATATTTTGCTTTTCGTGGTGATTTATTTTTATTTCTTCGGTTTAACTAATGTATAAATATTTGAAAAAGGAAATATATATAGATATATCGATATTCCTTATCTCACTAACATGTGACCATTGTTAGTAATTGTTTAAAGATATATTGAAAAAAAAGAGGATACCGAAAAGAAAAAAAACCTGATTGTTGCATGTGAAGTTAAATCCCAAATTGGGAAGTATTCATTGAGATGTTAGAAGGTATCTTGTTTCAATCCTAAAATGATGTGTTTAGGAAAAATTTAAGCCAAATATTTTCTTTTATCCTACCTTTGCCTAAGCCATATATTACAAGCTTAATAAAGTCCTATTAATCATTGGTTTGTGTTTGTCTATATTAGTGAAGAGAGAAATGAAAAATGAACTTATGAGATTTGTGATTTCATTAAATTAATTGGTTACATATTTGCATAAACTCATCCTGATTTCATGTGATGAATTATGAAAAGACTTCACACACAAAAGAAAATTCAATGTGAAAATGTAACACACTTTTGAATTGCTTTCGATGCTTAGATAAAATTCTTGTATTTCTTTGAGTTATGTTATTTAGATGACCAATGAGAAATGTTTTGATAATCACTATTTTAAGTGCATATATCCTAGTTTTATTTCTTTCTTTTTGCTCGAGGACTAGCAAAATCTTAAGTTTGAGGGTGTGATAACTTTATGTTTTAGAGTTTTTTGTCCAAATTATTAATTAATATTTAAGTTATTTTTTTATAAGGGATATGAATGTACCTTTATTGTACGTGTAGTTATTTGAGAACTTTAAACTTAATGAATCTTGGTGAATTTAATTCTCATAGGAATATAGTGAATTATTTTAAAAAGATTAGTCTATTTGTTATCAGAAGAGACACATGGATAAATTAGGAGTTCTTAGTTGAAAAATTAAATGCGAGAACATAAATCAAGAGAAAATAATATGATTCAAGTGGATTAATTTGGTGAAACTACAATCCTAGAATTTTCTTATATATTGTTATCAAAAATTAGTTTAATTAACTCCATCCAAATTTCGATTGTTTGGATAAAATTAGATTGAAACAATTTTAGTACTTAACAAATATTAGTAACAAATCTCCGTGGGAATGATATCTTACTTATCATTTATTACTTGTGACCGTGTATACTTGCACGTTCAATGTTCTCTTAAAGAGACAACACTAGCACTTTCGATTTATCCATTTGGCCGAACAACACTAGTACTTAATAAGAATTTTATTTTTAAGTTTACTCTTAGGAACAACAACCGAATTCTTCAACTTTGCTGCATCTTTTGTTCAGAAGGTAGCTTTGGTGTTTTTCAATTTGAACTCCATGAAGAGATAAAGTATAAACCAGATTTGAACTTCTTGGACTTGATTTGCTTCTCAACTTTAATGGCTTTGTACAGAAGTTCCTCCATCTCCTAATAATAATCCTCCACACTCATGGAACCTTGAACCAGCCCTTGCAACTTTCTATATATATCTCTATAGTAATGACTAGGTATAAATCTCTTATGCATCACTAACTTCATCTTTTCTCACGATCAAATAGGCCTTTCACCATTCCTTTGCCTATTGACTACCAATTGATCCCACCATACACCTCCTCGGAGTAATTACAATAATCAAATATGTGCCCAACCTTTCTTTTCCACTCCAAATATAGCTCAGGATCATTCTTTCCTTGCAAAGTTGGAATTATCATATTTATATTCCATATATTGTTGTCTCCTTTGGAGACAACCTTTCTTTTCCATTTATAACTTATTCTCTCCTCCACTTTGAAATTAGCTTCTTCTTCTTCATCGAACTTATGTCTTCTATTTGATTCAGAACTGGAAGAAGATTCTAATTCATTCAACCTCGCATTCAGTAACTTAAATTGGTCATTAATAGCCTTGATGAAGAATTTCATGTCAACCTCTTATGGTTCTCCTCCTTCTTTACTCATGTTTTCAACCTGTTAAGTAAATTGAAATAAAAGGTGATGTTCCTCACTCACTCACTCAGGTGTTTGCTCTCAAATCAAATTGTTATCACTCATGTTTGGCATTATCTTGGCTTTTTCTCAATGGTGATTTCTCTTGAACTTTACCACTCAAAGCCCAAGCTAACCCCCTTTTTCTTTTCTCAATCAAAAAATTCAACTAATCTTAAGAAGCAACCGGTTTGTTGGTGACAATCTCAAAAATTAGAATGTCAAAAACTTAATTGAAGCAAATGGTGATAGAAAGAAAGTCCAAAGATAACTCTAAAGAACCAAGAAAAATAAGAAAACTCTAATAGGAAGCATGAGACATGTGAAAGAAATCACTAGAATTGAAGCTAATTGATGAAGAAGGAAAAAGACTCAAAACAACCTTGTTATGCTTGAAAACAATCATGAGAACAAAAAATAAAGGGAAACCATAATGAAATATACGGAAACTATAATAAAATAAAATAAAATTAATTTCAACAAGAATAAGAAACTCAAGCAAGAAAACAAGAATCAGAAACTTACTTTAATAAGAATAGGAAACTTGGACAATCTGCCAATTTGTTCTCCTTTTTTTCAAATTTTAGACTACTGCTATAAATAGACAATACAAAAAACAAATTCTCAACCGAATGAACAAAAAAAATCAAAAAAAATGCAACAAACTTTAAACCCTTGGAAAGTGGTGTAAAAAATGGAATTTGAGGTTGAAAATGCAAGGGACTATTGAAAATGTGGGGAATGGTCGAAAATCTATGTAAGGAAGAAAGATGAAAGGAAACTAAAGGAAAAATAGAAAGAATATATGAATAAGGAAAGGGGTAAATAATCAACTTAGGAAAGTTAAAATAGGAAAGAAATAATCTCTAGTTGGAAATATTTCTAAGATCTTTCTTTTCTTTTCTTGCTTGGCCAAACTATTATTCCTTTTTCTTTTTAAATCAGACATAGATAGCATGTTTGATGATCCTCTTTTTTAAAAATAATAACACAATTATTTTTTTTATTTTTATTCACTTGACATATACGAATCGAGCGGGGCTTTGATTTTATATGCTATATTAGTCATTTCTTTACCCGAGTCAAAATTTATGGTTGTTTTAAGTTGCAACACCAATTTATTGATTTTTCTGTAACTATGAACAACAATAATCTCTCTTATGCTTTTTTCCTAAAGAACGAAGAAGGATTAAACATAAAAAATAAAGCATAAGAAAAAACATTTAAAAAGATAGGAAGAATTCAAAGGGAATTACAAAACAAAATCCAAAGACGAAAGAAATGAAAACAAATTTAAAAGAAAACACAAAACTATGATGGAAATTTTTTTTTAAATTAAGAACTCAAACAAAGATAGATGTAGATAGATAACTTGTTTCCAGCAACCAAAGTTTTGATACCAAATGATGTAGACCCTTTAGGAGAACAACCCTAGGAACCCACGAGCTTAAAGGAATAGGCATAATTGATATCCTAGGAACTTGTTAAAGATGATTGGATTAGAACCCTAAGGAAAAAAGTCCTTAAAACCCTAACCTTGAGATGCCACAGAGGTTGATCACTCCCTTTGATAAGTCGAATTAAAGCCTTCAATCAATAACACAAGGAGGCAAAGTAAAAGCTTTTTGAAAAATATACTTGATAAATGATCAAAAAGTTTCCCAACAATTAACTAAAATGAAAATTACTTCCTAAATTAATCCTTGCATCCATTTAGATCTTCCTAATCTATCCCTTACATAAAAAGATCACACACGTACATAGTTAGGTACACTTTGTATGCAAGCATGTTTGTACACACCATAGGGTTAGTTTTTATAGTGTTCATGTTAGGTTGAAATTGTTGGTTTTTGATGAGTGAGCATGAAAATGAGCTGATGTTGTAACTCGTGGTTTTTGGCTTTTTTGGGTACATGCATTTGTGGTTTTTACTTGACAGTTTTGGGTATCTATACTGAAAATAACACACCTTGTCAATAATCTCTCCAGGACCTTGCCATAGGTGGTAGAAAGGTGGTTAGTGAAGTGATTGACAAGGTGGAAATTTTGAGGCTTATAGATACCCTATTCATTTTTCTTATCTTTTCCCCTCGTTTAAGAATCAAAACTCTAAAAATTCACTATGAGAGTTATATATATTGTCCAAATTATTTTGGAGATACTATATTTGAGTATGTGTCACTCAATGAGTTTAGTAATCAAATCATAGGTTGTGTATACGTGGTTTGATTGTATATCTCTCATACATTATTTGGTTGTAGTGCTGGATTGTGTGTTCCTTCAGTATGAGAATTGATAAAATTCTTGTTAATGATCATTATTTACCAATCACACCACATTGGATGGTGTTGGCTATAGAGGACAACTAGGTTCGGGTGTTCAACCAAATGGTTATAGAAGTAGCAAGTGAAGAGTAGTAATAGGTGGTTTGGACGGAGGTCCTGACTGATAAAGGTAATAAAGATTTTACTATCTAGTAGTGTTGTAACCTGTTTTACTATTTAGTGAATTATTTGCAACTGAGTGGTTACTTTAAGCAACTTGAAGATGTTACCAAGTTGAAGAGGTAATAAAGGTTTTAATATAGATTGCTATGCATGATCTTATCTTGTGTTAGTATAATCCAAGTTTAAGGTGTGTATGTTTGAACTTTCTATTAGCTCAAACTTTGATTAAAAATCATTTGTTATTTACCTGCTCTCTGTTTGACATATAATATCTATTATTAAAGTTTTCTGCCTTTGATGTTATACTATTTGTGTTTCTACTATGTGAACTCTATAAGTGTTACACTATTCTATTCCTTGCAAGTTAAGGATGAGTCCTTTTGAAGTCTGTGTCTCCTTACCCTGATCATATACAGGGTCGTGAACTCTTTCAAAGAGAATTTAGATTATTAACACTAGGATTTGGGGAGTCAATGTTTATATGTTCTAGTAATGTGGCATGAATTTGTGATGTGTATTGATTTAAACAATAAATTTTGATCCTTTGTTATGTTGAATTAACTAGTGCATGAGATTTTGATTATGACTAAAAAGAAACTAAAGCATGAGAAATTTATTTGATTTTTGTCTTTATTTTTTTACTTTTAGTTTTACTTTATATTTTGTCAAGTGAATTATTTTTAATTTTAATTTTTGCATGTTAGGATGTTTATAGGTAACATCACTGAAAGTTTAACTCATACACTAGGGTCACCTAGGGGTTTAAAGGCTTGTTGTATGTGGTAAATGCAATTGTGTAAATCTACAAAAATGATTTGGGTTTGTATAGTCTAGTTTATTTATTTTTGTTTTAATTTTTTAAATTACTTTACTTGCTAGAGGCTAGCAAGAAACTGGTAGAGGGTTATGTTAAGTCCTTGAAAAGTAGTCATATTTTGTAATTTTATTATGCATAATTAAAGGAATATGTTTGGTTATATAATTTTTATATAATTATTTATGCAAATCCATCTATTTAGAATCACAGGAATGTTTTGATATATTTTAGGTATTTTTACCTTCAAAATAGATAAACTTGTCAAGACATGCAAATACAACAATTAGAGCACTTATTTTGTACAATAAGAGCTTAAAAGACTAAGGCATGTGAGCATTACATCAAGAACCAGCACTTTTGTAAGGTGTACAAGGAAAAATTCAAGGCAAAAAAAGTGTGCTATGGTAAAGAATTAAGTGTATCGCAGCGCACACCTCTTGTGAAGAATTACTGGGCAAGTTGAACTTTGCTTGTCGAGGTGTGAAATATAGTTTGTAGTGGCGAGGCCCTCTATGGTTGAAATTGTGCAAGGTGATCAAACACCATGACATGGCAAGGAAAATGTTAGGCCACAATATACAAACTTGATTTTCACTCTAGGGTCCTCTATGCATAATTTTTCTTATAAATAAACATTATGTTTTTGGTTTTGAGATAGCTTTTCATTAGAAAATTCCTAGTCGTTGATTCGTAGTTCTTAGTTTTTAGAGTTTTTATTTTATACACAATTTAGATTAGACAAGAACAAATAAGAGGCAACATTAAAGAGTTTTTTTAGATCAAGAAAGAAGAAAAGATTGATGAAGAATTCAAGATCATTTTGTATATCAAGATCACAATTTTGGAGTAGGACACATGATCCATCCATTATTGGTATTGAGATATGCTTTGAATTATTTTATTTTCTTATTAATCTTTTTGTATTTCTTGAATGAATGTTGATTTTAATCCATTGATCATGGAATTTATTTTAAGAATGAACTTTTTCAATATTAAATAAATAAAGATTATTTCTTATTTCAAAATTCATTAGAAGATTTATTTGTGAATAATTTATTAGCTATTTATTCTTCATAATAGATTAAAAAATATGAGAATTATGTTTCAAACACATCATCTAGATCTAATTTGGATAACTCGAACAAGAGTTTAAATTTGTGACCCGACCAAAGGCATTGAATTAAAAGGTTTGTTATTTTACTAGGAATTAGGCATAATTTAATCAATCAATTAATGATTTCGACCAAAGGCATTTTTTTATGTATCTGCCTTGATTTTATTCGAATCAAATCTATATTTAGTTATTTTAATTATTTGTCATTAAATTAGGATTTTAAAACTCCAATCATTATGATAGAATGTTTAAGTTTTATTTTCATATTCATTTAAGTTATTAAGAAAATTAAAGAATTATTTAAAACCACACAATTCCTCTTTAGACTAACATTTTGCTTATTATAAGTGATTCGTGCATTTGGTAAATTTTTATAAATAAAAAAATTTATACATGACATACTCAAGTAGTTCAATTAAAATAATGCAAATAAACAACATAACTCTTTACTAAATGTATGAAATCCTAAATTTCAACGCAAAACTTATAGAGATCATCTATCAATTTAAATCACGAGGAAATGTATTTAAAGAGTAGGAGAAAATTAATCTCTCACAATGAGATGCTAAGGGCTCAACTAACCAACAAGGTATTCTCCACTATTTGGTCATTGGACATAAAACTTAGATTCATCACTATTCAACATCAAAAACATGATTTATGGATTATGGATATTAACCAATATTTATAACAAACTTTGACAATGTTAAAGAAAACTATACATAACATGCATAATATACTCAAAAATTCACCCTAAATCAACAATAAGTATGAAAATTTTGTCTCAAAATGTTTTTTATTGGCACTTATTCACACCACTAAACCTAAACTAAACATTGTCCTTAATGTTTCCAATTAAGTATATGTTTTGAAAAGTATTTAAAGGAAGTGAATGGAAAATAAATACTAAATGCAACTAAAAAGTAAAAAAAAGGAAAAGACACTACCAAATAGAGTGGGTTACCTCCTATCAAGCACTTTCTTTAACATCTTAACAAGACATTGCTTCTTCTTCTCAAGGAGCTTTTGGGTTTCCTTGAAGTTCTAGTTCCCTACTTTGACTTAGCATTTCCTAAAATAAGGCTTCATTGTACCTAAAAAATATTTAAAATGCATGTTAAATATATGAAATTTCTTTTCACTGATAAAAGAATTCACAAATCATGTTTTTATTTTGGTAACAATTAATGTATTCTTTGTAGGCATCATCTTTCATTCACCCTTCTTTCAATATGTTAATTATCCATTTTATTTTCTATATTTTCTATCAAATGAGTGTCACAAATAAGTGAGTCATTATAATCAATAGAAGTACATTCATTAACAGGAGTAACAGAAGGAGTGGGTAATGATCTAAACACTTTAAAACTTATAGTCCTTTCTAAGATTGTTATGGTTAACTTCCCTATATGGACATCACTGATTGTCTTGGTTATGGCCATGATTTCCTACCAAGAAGAATAGTATGCTCATTTTCCTTAGACGGGATGTCTTCCATCTCTAATAACATAAAGTCACATACCTAATTATATTAGCAAGTTGAAGGGACATAGTTGGTAGTTTAAGGTCCCCTAAACCTAGTTGTAAGTATATCGATTATGGCATGACATTTGTGGCTGTGAGCTATCTGTCAGTAGGTAGTTGCTAGGTTGTAACTTTTTCTTAGGTGAGAAGCTTGTGTTTTGTGAGCCATGTGTTGGTTGGAAGTTGGTATGATGTAGCTTTCTCAAATCGTTGGCTATGTATATAACGTGGTGTATTATGTGTCTCATGTAGATGATTTATGGTTTTTGGTTGAATGTGTTTCCCACATTGGTTATTGGTTGTTCGTGGTTGATGGTGGTCCTTACATATGATTTTTCATACTATACACTTTACAAATCTACAATTACTGATCATACCATATTGAGTGGTGTTTTTTATGAAGGAAATCCATGTTCGTGTGTTGGACCAAGTCTTTGCAGAGGTATTGGTGGTTGCATTTCTATCAGGGTTGTATTTGTTTTATTACTTAGTGGCTTATTTGTTACCGAGTGGTTAATTTAAGAAATCTAAGGCTGTCACCACATAGGCAAGGTTTCTATATAAGTTTAACATGTTATATCTTTTATTGTGTATGCTCCAATGATTGTTAGTATAATTAGAGTTTAAATTATGTATGTTTCATTATATTGAGATTTAAACTCTGATTAGAAAACTTTTAATATTTATTACCTACTTTTTGATTATTGAATATTATATTTGCTTTATTATACTACTTGTTTGTGATTATTTATACCACTGTAGTGATTATTTGTTAAGTGTTTTTTTTTTTTTTGCAGTTTGGGATGAGTCCTTAAGGAGCTAGTATCTCCTAAACTTGATGGTGTATCGGGTGTTGGGTTCTTTCAATGTTGTTATGTATGAGTAGCTTATGTATTAGTGTAATTTGAGTTTCTACCGTGTATGTACAAACATACTAGATGTAGACTCTAGAAAGATTATTTGGTTTGTGTTGTTACATGCTTTCTTTCTTTTACTTGTTGCATGATTATAACTTTCTATTTATTGCTTCTAATGTATTAAATTAATTTGTCTGTTCCTGACTAATTTATATTGCTTCTAGTTTTATCTACATATAAGTTTGGTATAACTATTTAAGGAGTTATTATCACCTTACCCTAGTAATATACCAGGTGTTACACTTTTTATTATGGTTTAATATGTTATGTTTGATTGCATGTTGCTAGCCTGGATAGGAGCTTATGAGGCATAACATCACTAGTGTATTTATCACAGTTTTTTCTTTCTTACAACTGGTTATTTTTGTGTTGAAATAAGTATGTTATTTTGCACTTCTGCTATTTTATTTTCTTAATTAACATTTGTGAGGCTACTTGGTCAAGTTAAAATAGAGCTTATGAAAAGATTCAATGGGTTGGCATCTCCCCAATGTTCCAAGTCCCCGTTGCCTATTTGGATTGGAAGAATAATTCACCTTCGTGTAATTGTTTCTATGTATGGAATTCTCAACATTGATATTTGCTTTTAAGTCTAACATAGTAGCAGACCAATTCTTGTCTCCAAAATTCATATTGATGTTAAAATTTCTTGGATCTTTCAATTTGGGAGAAAAATCTTGTTACAGCATTGTACTAGCAAGTTTTGACTGATCCAACTCATAGCTCATCTTTTTAGAAATTAGGTCCTTCAAAATTTTCTCATATCATGGAACATTATTAATGATATCCAAAAGAGGTAAGTTAACATGAATTTTGGAAAGAATATTAAAAATGTTAGGAAATGGCTTATCCTATTTTATCTACTTTAGATGATGCAAAAAAGTGGCAAAGTTGATTCCTCCATGGTCTCTTTAGAAAACTTTAAGATTTCATTGTCCTTAGCTTGGTTTTCCTTGGTATTTTCTTGCTTTATGTCTATATTTTTTGTATCAAGTGATAAGTTATTAGTAATTTAAGAAAAATCATAATTTGGAACTTTACCTTTTCCAAGGATTGTAATAGCCTTCGCTTATTTGGGTTAATTAGGAAACTTTCCTTTTTCTTGTTTATTAAATTTTTTGTCTAGTTGTCCTACTTGCATTTCCACTTTTTTCATGGAATCCCTTACTGAATTCCACCTCCGGTCATGTCTCATGATTTTCCATACCAACTTGAATAAAAATATTCAAGTTCTCTTTCAAGGTTAGTTTGTTAGGTTGATTGGGTGGTAATATTTGGTTAAAGTGTTGGTTAGGCATGGTGTTTTGGGTTTAGCTTTGATTTTTGTTATTATTCCAAGTGGAATTAGGATGATTCCTACACCCCAGATTGTACATATTTACATATGGATCATTCATAGGCCTAGGTTGGTAAGATTGCATCAAGCTCACTTGTTCCTGATTGTTACCTGCATAAGAATTACTGACCAAGCAACAAGTGTTAGTGACATGTCCATAAATACCACAAACTCTACATACCTCTTGCTAAGCATGTTCTTTGTAGCAAGGAGTTTGACTTGTTTAGTTAATTTAGGAATTTGTACAACCATCTCATTGTTTGTGCCTAGTTTATTTACTCCAATTGTCCTTCCCCTTACACTTTTTTATTAAGAATTAGCACACGAAATTTCATAAAACTCATATGTCTCTTCAAGTGTTTTCTCTCCCATAGCTCCACCTATATAACTGTTAATTGTATACCGACATTATTATGTCAATTCATCATAAAATAATTGGTTTTGATTGTAGTTGAAAGTGATGTAGGCATTGAATTTGAAGCTGCTTGGACCTATCCCAAGCTTCATTAAAGGTTCATCTTCCATTTGTGAGAAAGTAGCTATCTCAACCTTTTTATTAGTGGTTTTTTTGGTGAGAATAGAACTTCCCCATAAACTTGTTATATATCGCATCCCATGTAGTAAGAGAACTTGGTAGAAGAATCATTAACCATGCTTTAGCTCTATCCTTAAGTGTGGGGTATAGCATCTCATCTTGAGCTGATCCTCATTAGGTCCCTGCAAAGCAAAAGTCTACATCGTAGCATAGAAATTTTCTAATAAAGGTTAGCAGGTTCGCATTAGGAATTCAATAGAAAGAGGGTAACATAGAATAGTGTATATTCTTAAACTTATTGTTTTTTGCACCCTCACCTAATTCTATGCATGGAAAACCATTTCAATGATTGGCCTTACATATTCTTTCATCATTTTCTGTCTCTCAATAACGTCCCTTATGTTTGTTGGTTCCTAAATTAGGATTTCTTCCTCAGTAGGATGTACCTCAATATTAGTATCTAACTACCTCAAGTGTTCCTTCACTCTATGAGTGTTCTCTATCAATGGAATAATATCTCTACCAAAACTTATTAAACTACCACATAATAAATAACAATTAAACAACAACAAAAGAAAATAAAAGAAAAATAATATTGTAATAAAATAAGAAAAATAAGAAAAAAACAAGTAAATGAATTAAAAAAAGAATAAGCAAATTGTTTTTTTGTTTTTCAAATAAATAAAAAGAAAGAATAAAAATAAAAACACAAATACGTAATTAATAAACTAATAGGAAAAAAATGAATTCAGAACACCAACTCTACAATAATGGTGCCAAGATGAACATATTATAAATACTTGCAAGTGTATAAGCAACAAATAGCCAAGCGATAAGTTTAACCAAAGGTCGATCTCTTACAGAATTGCATTGGTTTTAAATTCTATACTTATTTTCTCTAAACTAATTTATTAATGAAGTAAAATAAGATAAACCTAAGCACTCTAAACAAATTATTGAAAAGTAGGTACTATAATAAAATAACTAATTAAATAACAAAGTTAAAGAAAAGCCATTGGAGAATTTTAATTAAAAATATGAGACAATTAATAGGAATTTTAGCTAGCTAACTAATCATATTTTTGGATTATTTTGTTTAATTGAACAATTATCCCTAAGTTGATATTATTGATTTTTTTCACCAAAAATAAAAAATTTAAACGATAATGGCAATTTTCACTTATAATTAACTAATCAACTTTAATCATGACAATTAATTAATCAAAAGAAAATTATAAAGTCATATAAACTAACATAATGATTATGTAATTAATTTGGATTTTTGTTCAAAAGAGCACAATGAGGCCAAGATGATGTTTCTAATAACCTAATTCAAAATAATTATCTTTCATCATAAATCAGGATTAGATCCATCACTTCATAATTAAAGATATCAAGAAAAAAAAACAATAAATAATCTCAAACTTTTATTAAAAAATAAACCTATAAATCCAAAATAATCATGGAAGTTAACTAAAATCCCATAAATATATTTAGCCAAAAATAATTAAAATCAAACTCATGAATAAAATTATTAAAGACATCATCTTTATAGTCCAAATCAATATAAAACTAAAGAATAAAATACCCTTAATGATACAAATACCCAAACTCTTGAATTAGTTGATCTTTTCTCTCCAAAAGCTTGAAATAATTAATCAAAAATGGTAGATTTCTTCTCTTAGTTATTGCCATAATTTGGGTGTTTTTATCTCTAATTGTCATGAAAAACTTAGTTCACATGGGGCTTGAAATGACATAAATAGGTCACATTGAAACAATGTGAATATGGGTGCTATAATGACATTGAAACAATGTCATTCTAGTCATAATGAAAAGAAGTTGTACTGGGATCAGAGGTGACATAAATAGGCCCAAAATGATGCCAATTTAGGATGAGTTTGCTAAGTGTATCTCGATCTATTCTACACACATCCATGCATGTACTATGCACATCCACTTAACTTGGTTTCGTGCTAGTGGGCCTCTCTTGCTATGTGGACCCTAGATCCTTCTATATGAATCCATATGGGTTGATTTTTAATGCTTCTTGGGTACGTTTTGCTTAATGTAACTACAAACACTTCTACATGTAGTTACTAACTTTCATAAATTGATAACAATTCTAAAATATTCAAAAAATTGTAGAAACTACCCAGAGATTTATTAACTTGTAGAATGAAAAAAATACTCTCAAAGTATAAAAATTCTTAAATAATGCCTAAAAATATAACCAAATACTATAATAAATATTGGTTTATTAATAACAGCTAACTAATCATAGGAAACTTCAAACTTCTTTCACATATTTAGGAGTTGTCCAATCTCTTATTGTCTTAATCTTGCTATGATCCATGGTAATACTTTCCTTAGAGAGGATATGGCCAAGAAATGCCACATGGTCAAACTAGAACACACACTTCTTGAACTTTGCAACCAACTTCTTCTCTTAATGGGCTTCCAAGATGATTCTTAAGTGATGTTCATTTTCCACCTTTGATTGTGACTAAATTAAGATTTCATTAATGAAGACAATCACAAATTGATCAAAATAATCCTTGAATACTCTATTCATCAAATCCATGAATGCACTAGGGCCTTTTTTTTTAAAAACTGTATAGTGAGAAACTCATATTGTACATATCATGTCCAAAAGGCCATCTTAGAGATGTTCCCACATTTGATATGGAGTTGATGATACCTTGAATGTAAATAAACTTTAGGGAAGTAACTGTCACCTTGAAGTTGATTGAACAAGTCATCAATCTAGGGAAAAGGATACTTATTCTTGATCATGACCTAATTTAGTTCATGATAGTTAATCTATAGCCTTATCACGCTATCTTTATTTTATACAAAGAGCATTGGTGCGTAAGTTCTTTTAATTTGGAAGGAGCCTTGTAAAACCCCAAACATTTATAATATATTATAGGTGTCTTGAAAGGAGTTTCTAATAATATTTTAACATGTAGCGATGTGTTAGAAATATTTTTACGACAACTTAGATCGATTGTAAAAAGTTATAAAACTATATTTTAGCTTTTCGAGACCTTGTTGGCTAGCAAGCCATCAGTGAAGGGTTAGCGAGCCACCGACGAGGGTGGTCGACGAGGGCCAATTTTGCATATAACTAGCTATGGGTAATTCACTTTTTCTCAATCCAATTTTCTATCTTTTCCCACTCTCTCAAATTTTCTCTCTAATATTTTTTGGATTTTTGGTACATTTCGGAGTGCGTGTGACAAAATATTAAGAGTTTGGGTTCAGAAGAATAGAGACGAAATAAGTTTCTAGGTAGGGGTTTCTATTCTAAACTTTTTATTCATGTATTATTTTTCATAGAAATGTCATGAATGATATATTATGAATAAAAAGGAAAACCGAATGCCATAACTTTTATATGAAATTTTATAAGTGTTATTTAAAGCAAAGTACTCATTATGAACATTTTTATAAAATACATACATGGAAAATTTTATATAAAATGATTATTAATTTTTGATATAAAACAAGTATTTAAAATAATATACTTGGCATAAGAGATTTTGTACATGTGTCATGAAAATAATTATCTTGTGGGGAGTATAACTATATGTATGTCTTGTGCAGTATGTTACCCATGGGCTACTACTTGCAACAGACTATTTTTGATGGACTATACTTATGCATCACATTCACGTGTATTCTTAGAGTTTATTCATTTATGGTCTTGGATGGTTGACTATACACGGACCTTAGAGTTGGACCCCCTTCGTGTCTCAAAGTTTTCCATCTATTGGGTCTCAGATTTTGATCGCACAAGGGTTTCGAAGTTGGACCACCCATATATGAGGGCCCATATGATGTGTATGTTAACCAATACATGTTCCATATTTATCTCAAATTATGACCATACATGGGGTCGTGCGTGGACACATATGTATCTTTGAGATTGACTATACATATGCCCAAATATTTTGGTAGACCAATACATATAAGGTTGCAAATCATGCACATGGATTTATATTTGTATAGCATATTTTATCATGTGTGAGCATGCACTAGGATACCTGGAATATACACTCCCCTGATTTCAAAAGTGAGGAAGTACATGTATACCCGAATTTTGTAAAGAAATTCTCCTCACACTGTATACTGATGGTGATGATTACTTCCATTCTTGAATTTTATTATATTTGACATGAATCATGAATAATTTTTTGTTATAATATTATTATTTTATAGTCGACACCTACTAAGTTGTATGCTAACCTTTTTTTTTCTCGCCTTTCAACTGTTTTATTCATGATAATTATGGTAAAGACAAATGGTAAAAGGTTTGACCTAAAACCTCTTTTGTTAGCTATTATGATTTACATTTAGGTAGGTTGAGATCACTATTATCTAATATTGATTCTATAAATATTTTGGATTTAAATTTATGAAAATTTATTGAATTTTTCTTATTAAATAGAAAATCTATAGGGGTATCTGAATTGCTTACAAAGAATTGATTTTTAATTGTATTTTCATGCTTAATTAAGAAATTTTCTTTTAATATATTTTTCTTCTCAAAATTCACATAGCCGTATTTTTGAGGCGTGATAGTTTGGTATCAAAGTATGGTTCTGATCTATGCGTAATAAAATTATTTTCTAAAAGTTGTTTTTAGTCTCAACTTACCTACCCATAAAAGAATTACCAGTAAGAAACATATGAAATTAATTGCCCTATGTAAAGATGTAACCCAAGAAATGGCTGAGGAGAAAGGTAGACTATACTACCCAAAAGAGTCACTTGCTTTACTTCAACACAGTGTCAAATTTTGATATCATTATAGGATGGTTTCAAAAGTTAGGACATATCATCTATCTTGGAAACATGTTTGCACTAGCTACATTTTGATTTTCAATGTAAGTTAGATGTTTCATGAACGATTCAACAAATTGAATTGATTAAATGAAAAACTAATAATGTTTGCCTTTTGTTGAGATATAGGAGTTTTCTCATGAATTGTAGCACCCATTTATCAGATTGAACAAGTTGAAACAAAAGAAGCTAAAAATCTTAAATTATTCTTCAAAATCTTTATCAAATTGATTGAATTTTATATCGCTATATGATCTACATCAAATGTAATAATTTCCCAATATAATTGGATTGAAACAATGGATGAGAATTGCATTCCAAGACAAAGTTAGTACTCTTGCTGGCAGTCACATAAAAATTTTCAACAACGAAGATGATCTTTTCAAAAATAGTCCTTCCAACCTTATCAATCAATTAGATATTATTTCCAACAATAATCAAATCCTTGATATACCTTTGATTGAAAAAAAAATTATATAAGGAAAAGATATGGATCACAATGACAAGCCATCGAGATGCCTAACAAGAAGAACCAAGGATCAATGATGTTGGTATATTTTTACTAAATAACCCTTGCATATAAGTTCTTACTAATGCCACCCATTCTTTTACTTCTGTAACTTGTGTCTAAGTATTAAATCTTACAAACCATATACTTGAAATATTCCTATTGGAATCCCTTCTAATGTCCTGTAAGTTTATAAAAATTATTCAATCAGATTTAATGGTCATTGATTCCTAGTTGATCTGAATATAATTTATATGGATTATTTTGACATCATCCTAGGAATGGACTAGTTAACCAATTACCAAGCAATTGTAAATTTCTTTGGGAAGAAAGTTACCGTCCAAACCCACAAAGGCATAATGAGTCAATTTTATGGCAAAAAAAGAGAACCTTTGTACTACATTTCTCAAGTACTATTTAGGTTTAAGGTAGAACTAGGCAAGTATTGCCCTCCTAAATTCTCTGGAAGTGGACACGTATAGTGGAAGAAGCTTAGCGTAGTTACTAGATGTGAATGAATATTGTGATGTATCTTCGAAAGGGCTACCTGGACTTCCTCAAGCTTAAGAGATTCCTTTTAGTGATAGCCTATAATTATACCAATAACTACATATATCTATTAAATGACATCAATATAGAAAGGAATTAAGGAGAGAGTTGGATAAATTTTGTACAAAAGGATTCATTCAGCCAAAATCATCGCCTTGTGATTAATATTGTTGAATGGATTGTTTGGTCACCCAGAGGATGCAAGCTTTCAAAGTCAAGGCATTATCATTATAAGTTAAGAGAAACAAAAAAGCTAATCCTAATTTTGAAGCTTATAACAAGCACTCTAGGAGAACAAGGAACTCATAATATTTTCTGGCGAGAATATAATTTTCCCATAAATATATTGTAAACATCCTCCATTATAATCAAGAAACCTAGGGGAAGTGACAATAGCCAAGCCTTGGCCCTATCTTATGTAATGAAAACACCACATTTTGAGTTGGTCCTCGATGAGTACACTGAGAGAGAATATTTTGACTATTTAGTATAAGTCCTTAATGAAAGGCAATGAGTCTTCATTAAGCAATCCATTAAAAGAAGTAATATGGAAAAATGAATATTTCTTAATAAGTAATTCCGGTTAGCCTATCCCAATTGGATAGAAGCATTACCAGTATTAATAACTGACATTGCATAGTCTTTCATAGTAGTTTCTCTAATTTGTGGATTTTCTCCCCATAATTGTTGGTTCAAATTGAGGGTTAAGCTCTCGTTCAAATTTTTTTTCAATTAAAGGCGATAGGATCTCAAGTCTAGTCTTTTTGATGGTCTATTAGGCTATTAATATTATTTATGTAAGATGTGAGAGGGTACTCGAAGGACTCTTATCTGGCATAAACTTTGAAAAAAAATTAAAATCACATGTCAAGTTAAAAAATAAAAGATAAAATAAACATAAAAGTATGTAACAATCAATTTATAATACAAGGAATTTATTATACAATTCATGAAGTAATTACATTAAGTATATTAAATATTACATTTTTTGCAAATAAAAAAAATATAAAACAATAAAATAAAAGAAGGTAAGAATATAATAAAGAAGAAGCTATATGAAAATATCATAAATTAAAGAAGCTTACTAATCAATCAAATACAACCACCGATATTTGACAGATTAATTAAAGAAAGAAGCCTAAACAAATGTGATTTTGTTCTTGCAAAAATTTTTGAGAAAGAAAGCGCAAGATGAATAAAATAAATGTGATTTTTTGAAACAATGATCAATGAGTTTTATTTATATATAAAATTAAAACCCTAATGCTATGTAATTTATAAATATGTTTTCTATTACAAATATGATTGGTAATACTCAATAATAAAGAAGACTCCTATATTGAGATTTTAGTCTCTCTATTAGGCTATAATTTAGGCTATATCTTATCCAATATTTTAGGCTATATTTTATCCTATATTTTAGCCTATAATTTCGGCTATATCTTATCCAATATTTTATATCCTTTATTTTATCCAATATTTTATATCCTTTATTTTATCCTATATTTTTGGCTATATCTTAGTCTATATTTTAGGACATATTTTAAAAACATTGAAGCACATTAAAGGAAACACTAAATGATAATTTTATAAATTAACTCGAGTTTAAATAAATATCTTAATTTTAAACACTTACATGCTCGATCGATCTAAAACAAGCTCGATCGATTGAACCAATAGGTTAATCGATCAAAAACCTTTTTGATTGATTCAATTTTGATCAATCCAATAATGATTAATAAAAAAACCCAAGAGCATGTAGATCGAACTCTATCGATTCTTGATCAATCTAACCCATTTGATCAATCGATCCAGTACTTGATCGATCGACTAATGTATGTACCAAATGTTCCTAAGTGTACAACATGTATTCTTACATGCATAAGGATGAGTATATACCTTAAAAATATTGACTTAAAGTTTGAAAGTTTCTTTGGTTTGAATAGCAGAAGAAAATGCGGCTAGAAACTAGTTTACATTTTAACGTTTTGTTCACGAATTTCACCAAACACTAATATACCTTAAAACATAAATTTAGGCATTTGAAAATTTTAAAACATATGTTTGCATTTATTTGTTGTTATTTAGGTTCATTTTAGTTCTTTAGGGATAGTTAGGTACATTTTTTAAATTTTTACAAAATTGTCATGCTTTTAGTTTATTTTAAGCAAATGATTGAGTCTTTGTACTATTGCATTAAAGTCTTGAACATGTCATAAAATAATGTGATATTTGGTTTCTTTATGCCATAATTTGTGTTTCATATTTAAATGTTGACATTGAGATACACCCGAAATTGGCATTTAGGAATCAAATAGTGAAGACTACCTTGTGATAATATTTTTTTATTCATTTAAACACTCTTCTTATTAATTCATAATTGTTAGATGGTCTTTATATATTTTTCATTGAATGTTAGAATTTTTAACATCTGATAAAGTGTCATGTACTTATTTTTATTGCTTAGATTAAATGATTTGAGTAAAATATAAAGTGTATGACTATTTCATTACTGCATGACTTCCAAAAAAGAGATATATATATATATAGAGTTCCCTAAAGACAATACAAAAAGAGCCAAATAAGCCACTCACCAAATCATACAAATATGTATGATATGTACATGGGTACACTCTCTAAAAAATGAAGAATATTACAAAAAAAAGGTATATAAAAAATGAATAGTATAAACGGAATACTATGACCCAAAAGAATTTCAAAGTAGTGAGAATGGCTATTACAAAAGAAAAGAAAAAAATAGGAAATAAAATTCCCTAGGATTCATTGCATTTTCATTCATCTCTAAGGCCACTACTACAATAGTGACATTTGGTATCGAAATTTTTGCTATGGTCTTTTTAAAAATCGAGGCCTTAGGGTTTTGTTATGGTCTAATATAATATATGATCATAGTGTGTACAAATAACCACAGTTTTCATTAATAACCACGACCATAAGTTAAACTATAAAAATTATTTAAAAATAAACAAACTTAAAGTCATGGTTATAAAATAACCGTGATTTAATAAAAGTGATAAAGTCTCATTCTTTT